>JAJIBD010033192.1:0-50199 GCA_021461705.1 Cryptotis parvus | reverse complement strand
TTTCTTTCTTGACTTTCACAGATATCTATAATCTATGTATTACAAACAGTACTACAAGAAGTGCTATAGTCCAAAATCACTGTCATACTGCAAGTATTGCAAGTAGTACTGTAGTCCAAATCACTGTAATTCTTATTACCTGGATTATAACAATGGACTCTATTGTTCTCTCTGTCTCTTCACTGAATTTCACACAATCTTTTTCCAGTGCAAGAACTAGAGGGAATTTATAGATTAGGCACTAGGTGCTATTGTACTCAACACCCTCCAATTTTTTCAACTCAATAACATGTCACTGTCACTGTCTTCCTGTTTATCTTCGATTTGCTCGAGCGGGCACCAGTAACATCTCCATATGACCTGTCTCATGCAAGTAGACCCCAAGGGAACCTGCTTGCTCCAGGAACATAAAGGGCCTCAAACCATTCCATCAGGTCATGGGAATGAAGTCTATAATTGTTACTGGTATCTGGCATATCAAATATGACACGGGTAGCTTGCCAGGCTCTGCCGTGTGGTAACATACTCTTGTAGTCATCTCAAAATCCAGCATTTGTTGATGAACCGCACAGCAAAAGTGGCGCATGAGCTGGGCTGTGATAGGCTGGTCTGCTGGGTGGAGTTCTGACGAGGAGAAGGTCTGGATGTGGAAAATAGAGGCCCTCATGAAGTGGGGGGTTCGTCTGGCTTGTTGTGAGGCTCTGCTGGGGTGGTGGGCCAGGGCTAGAACCTGTCATAGCTCCCGGGCACCTCATGAGTGGCTGGGCACAGTGAAAGTCAGTAGCAGCTCTGCCTCATGTCTGTCTCTGGATCAGCATACCTGGGCCGGATTAAAAAAAGAACTTAACAACTAACTCTTAGAGCCACCAAACTAGTCACCTGGCATCTCTTTTGGTCTGTTCCCTACCACTCTCTTGCCTAACCAAGCTCAATCACCCAGCCATTCTGACTTTCTTGTTGTTCTATAAATCACATTAAACTTCAGGATTCTGGCATTTATTACTCACCCTGGGATGAACCCAGAGCCAAGGCAGAGCCTGGCAAGCTACCCATGGTGTATTCAATATGCCAAAAACAGTAACAGCAATAGACCTCATTCCCAAGGAATGGAGACGTTACTGGCACCCACTCGAAAGCAAATCGATGAACAATGGGATGACAAGTGACAAGTGACTGCTTGCATGCTCTTCCCTTTAACTTTTGTTCCAGTGTAATATCTCTTGAGAACTTTTCTTGAAATATTTCTTGCAGTTGCTTTCCATGCTGCAAATTCCGCCTTTAAAGGGCTTATTCCCAGCTCTGAGCTGAGGGATCACTTCTGGTGGTGCTCAGGGGCATATTGGAGGGCTGGGGATTGAATCCAGGTCAGTTACATGCAAGATAAGTGACCTATCTACTGTACTATAACTCCAGGCTAATTCAGATGCCTCTGTTTTGAAATAGTTATTTTCTCTATATAACAGTTTATATGTTTCTTATTTTTTTTTGTAACTCTCTCCCTCCGAGCTCCCCATATATACCCCAAATTAAGTTTCTAAGGATGAGAGTATTTTGTTATTTTCACTGTGGTATTGTAGTGCCTAGAACAATGTCCAGCACCAGCTAGTCTTTTAGTTGCACGAAACACTGAAGAAATATGGCACTATTTTTTTATAATAACTGGTAGTGTTCAAAGTATCACATGTAAGTCCTTTCATTTGATCATAACTACTTGGTAACTCTGAAATGACTAGTACAATTATATAGCTTTGAAAGAAGAGAGAGACTGGAGCTGCAGAGATAGTACAATGGGGTAAGACATTTGCTTGCATACATCTGACCAGGTTTGATTCCTGGCATCATATATGGTTCCTTGAGTATGACCGAGGGTTATTCCTGAGCACAGAGCCAGAACTAACCACTGACCATAGCTGGTCGTGGCCCCAAATACTATAATATGTTCTGAGGATATAGAGAACAGTGGTCTCTCTCTCTCTTTTTTTTTGTTTGTTTGTTTGTTGGGTCACACCCGGCGATGCTCAGGGGTTACTCCTGGCTCTGCACTAAGGAGTTACTCCTGGCAGTGCTCGGGACCATATGGGATGCTGGGGATCGAACCCGGGTTGGCTGCATGCAAGGCAAATGCCCTACCTGCTGTATATCACCCGGCCTCCATGGTCTCTTTTTTTCAAGGAGTCCAGATTCTGATAAAACCTTCATGACATTCACGTTCTAGAATGAAGTTCCGCATTGGGGTGAGATGGGATAAGAGTAAAGAAAATTTCTGGAGCGTGATGACAGTTCTGCCTGAATGATACAGAAAAACAAGCAGGTTGCACTTGTCTTGTCTTAAAAATGCTTTGTTTCCTCTGGAGGCAGAGGACAGAAAACAATGTTTGAGCAAAGAATAAGATGAGAGTACAGATATCATGATTCTTTACATTCTAATGGCAGTGATTTAAAAATCATAATTTCATTGGTTTAAGGCTCTGATTTTCCTGTGTATACAAAGTTTTTAAAGAGTGAGAGGAAAAAGACTAACTTAGAAATGAATGTTGTATTATTGAAAAAGAAAGCACACATGGGGATTTGTATAGTACTGATTTCTTTTAAAATTTTTATTATGCCACTGTGAGGTATACAATTGCAAGGATGTTCATGCTTTTTTTTAAATCAAAAAGTATTTATTTGATCTAACAAGTAAGTACACTTAAATAGCTCAAGAACATGGTATAAACATGTTGATTTCTGAGAGTGTGCCAATTTGAATACAAATGTGAAGCAGTTTTGCTATTAATTTATCAAAATCTGTCTTTAGCTGAGACAGTGTAATTGTGACTGTGCTGTTTCTAGGGCATACACTGTTGTACAGCAAATCCTGGTGCTGTGGGAGCAGAAATATCCACCGCCTGCTGTGCCATGTGTTTAGCTTAGTATTGGCAAATCCTTCTGCGTATTTGGCAACTTGGTGATAGAAAAATGCCTGCATGCACTTTGCTAGTGATGGTAGAATTACCTGACGTGAGGGAGAGGAGAAATAAAGTGGATAAGGAAATCAGTAGAGCAAATAAAGACTTCAAGAGAATTGTAATATTTTTATAAAGTGGGTGACCAAAAAGATGAATTTTCAATGCACTTAGAGTTCAAAATCAAGCAACTTTCTCAATATATCTTTATAAACTTAAACTTTCAAAAATTCAAATATCATATTAATTTTTTTAGATCAGTGTATGAAAAACAGCAATTTGCCTACCTCCCTATCTCTAATTTTTTCTAAAAAATTTTTTCCATCTCTTAGAACACTTTCTTCTATTATTTCCCCTTGTATTTCTAAAAAATATGCTTCTGTTATTATTTGTTTTTTCAATCTGAGATGTGCCTTATTCAATCCTTCTCTGAGAATAATATTTAATCCTCTATCATTTGCTCAACTTTGATTTATCCCATTTTCCAAATGCACTTATTGTGCAATTTGGACCTAGGTCAATATTGCAGGAGTGTGATTGGGCATTTTATGTATTTTTTCATGAAGATAGTTTGCATACGCACAAAGATAGTTTTCTTTAGGCTAATTTTTTAGGATGGTTTTTTTTGTTTAGAGTTTCAAGCAACGTTCAATTCCTGAAATTATAATAAAAATATCTTATGACATTAAATTCAATTTCTATTAATAATAAATTAGTGTAAATAGTCATTTATAAGGAATTTTTATTAATATTTGATTTCCTTTTAAAATATGGTTCATTAAATTTTCATAAATAGCTTTAAATTATTTTTGCTAATGTATATTTATATTTCATTTTTCTGACTAATAAACCATATGAAGGACTTAACCTATCTTTTCGCAAAGTTAATTTATGAATATAATTTTCCACGAGCTGCAAAAATCCAACATGGCTGATATTGTATCTAAAATTGCACTTTACAACAACAAAAAATCAAAATCCAGAATATTAGGATTTGTGCTAGATTCACAAATCTTCTTGAGTGTCAAATTCTTTGTTAATATTTTTGTATTTTAGTCACACCCAGTAATTCTCAAGGTTACTCCTGGCTCTGCACTCAGGTGTTACTCATGGCAGTGCTCAGGGGACCATATGGAATACTGGGGATGGAACCTGGGTCGCAGATAAGGGAAGTGCATCATCTGCTGTACTATAAGACACTTGCCCTTATCTGTTGTGCTATCTCTCCTGCTCCCAGAATGTTAAATTCATGAGTACAGAATTAAGGCAAGGTTATTACATTTTATTTATTTATTTTTGCTTTATTTGAAACTTCCTACATTAAAGTGAGAACTATGAAGACTATGACCTCTTTCTATGAAAATCAGAATTTCTGTCTCGATGGACTGTGTTACCTAAGCCTAAATCTAAAATTCCTATTTTTTAGGTTTCAGAATAAAATTGATCTTTCGGCTATCTAGAGTGATAGTTCAAGTGGTAAAGGACTTTTAACTATTGTGGAAGTGTATAATTCTATAATATTTTTGATAAGTAATTTTGAAACAAATATTGAGCCTTTTAAATGTCAGACTTCGTTAATACAACTTCTGCAATTCTATACAAAAAATAAAATATTATATGACTCATACATTTATAATTATTTATAAAATATAGTTATTAGAGACAATTAAAATGACTATGACAACAACTACATCTACTGACCATTTGTTATTTTAAATAACTATATTTATGGGGCCAGAGCAATAGCACAGTGGGTAGGGTATTTGCCTTGCACACAGCCGACCTGGTCTGGTATCCCTGGCATCCCATATGGTCCCCCAAGCACCGCCAGGATTAATTCCTGAGTGCAGAGCCAGGAGTAACCCCTGAGCATTGCCGGGTGTGACCCAAAAAAAAAAAAAATCTATCTATCTATCTATCTATCTATCTATCTATCTATCTATCTATCTATCTATCTATCTATCTATCTATCTATCTATCTATCTAACTCTGCTTTTAAATTTAGCAACCATTTTCTTATATTTGTAGTATCAATATTTCCATTTATAGAAAAAAATTGCAGGAAAAGCACTGAGGGTTAAGTCACTTTTCCAAGGTCACAGGGCAAGAAGATCAGGGGTTCTAGTCTATGCTGTTTAGATCTAGATTCTGAGTTTTGTAGTTAATATATGATATTACAGTCAGACAAGCAAGTAGGTCGGAAGGTTCAATATTCAACAAACATAAAAATGAAGTTCTTAGGCCTTTTCTTGCTGTGTTGCATGGCAGACCCCAGCTCAATTCCTGAAACTGCATATGGTGCTCTGAGCACTGCCTGCTAGCAGTGATCTGGAGTACACAATCAGGAGTAACCCCTGAGCACTAAAGGGTGTGGCTCCAAAACAAACAAAAAGGGAATTCTTTAAAGAACATTTCATGAATGGGATAAAATATTTTCAATATAGTATTAAAGAAACAAAATCTAAAAATGACATATACAATTTGATTATGTAAAATACAAGATAGATATATATGAAGCCGGTTATGAGTTGATGTGAATTTGTTACCCTCTCACTCTTCTCCTCCCATGATAATATGATTATCTTATTCTTACTCCATGAAGCATTTCTCCAAACCCATTTCTTAATAGGCCAGTATAATCTACATCAGACACTTATCTAAGACTGTAAATCTCAGAGACAGGAGTTTTATGCTCCTGATGTGCACATAAAAATATTCGCAGCCTTGGTTGAGGAGCAGGTTTTCTATTCCACGAAAGTCTTATAGCTGTGAAGAGGGAGAAGCAGCCTGAAAGAACCAGCAGATGGGAGCAGGAAACGAAAGACTTTAGTCTTTGGGGAGGAAATTAAAACCTTCATTTGCAGTACCAGGAAGTGGAAACACTGACTTCAAACCACGGAGTGCTCTTGCTGCTAATTTAGGAATTTCACTAATGGATTGTGCCAATGGGGCTAGACTCTACTGATAAGTAGAGGACTAGCTGGTGTTTTAAATAACATAATTGAAATGTCCGGCAAGGAGCTAGTGACTGGAATGTACGTTCAGCTAGGAGAGCAGCTAATATACTACACTCTTTCCAAAAAAAAAGAGGAGAAAAAAAAGAGGATACAGAGAAAAATCTGTTACAATACCAATAATAATGGTTTCTCATGCACTTTATTTCAACACTATACCCATCACCATTGCACTCACTTCCCAATTGCGATTTTAATAGTGTATAATAGCATTTAATCATAAAAATTGTAATAATGTAATGAAAAACTTCTCTGTGGAAAGACCCTTGAATTAGTGCTATTCAAATACAAATCTGAAGAATCAATATTTTTCACAATGTAGCGCTGACACAATGTTTTTCTTTTGTATGTTTGTGGCTTATTTTTGGTCACTCCTGCAATGCTCACGGGTTACTCCTGGCTCTGCACTCAGGAATTACTCCCTGGCTATGCGGAGGATACCCTATGGAATGCCCCCCCATGAGTGCGAACCCTCGCCGCGCTGAGTACGAACTAGGTCAGCCTCACGCAGGGCAAATACTCTCCCCTCGGTGCTATCGCCCGCCCCCACAGTGGTTTTATTTTCATCTCATGAAGGCATAGTCTAGAGAGGGCTGGTGAGAGGTTCAAACTGAAGAGAGGGATGGAATTATTATTATTATTATTATTATTATTATTTGCTGTTTGAGTTGGGACTGATGAACTGAATTGGGGACCTTAATCTCGTTCAAGTACCTTCCTTCAGAGTATTCAGATTACACTCAGGCCCTTCATGGGATGAGTTAATGACTGCATCCTTCCGCAGTTTTTAAACTGCACAAAAGCAAAATCTTCTTTCATTTCTTTCTTGGGATTAAAAGTCCAACCTACAGACTGTATTTGGTGCATTCTTGTTGTTCAAGCAACACTGTTGACTGAACAAAAACTTAGAAAGGGCAAGGGACATCAGTGATGGAGTCGGGCAAAGAGAGGGCAGAGATTTTGGAGTGGGAAGTAGATGACGTAGCTCAGCAGCACATGGGACATCTGACTTTCTGCAAAGAAAAGCTTGTATAAACAAAAGGCATAGACTTTTGAGGTGGCCACCAAATGGTATTAGCCTAAGAGATCTCAGTTTCTAGTGGAAAAGTTAAAATTTAAAGGTCAACTGTCACCTTTGGTTCATTAAATGTCACCTTTGGCTTATTAAATAAAGTTCCCTTGGAACTATTGATCCCAATAGTTAGATTTCGGGCTAGAAATGGGCCAGTGGCAGAATTTCCAGATAATGATTATATATGAAAGAGCATTCTGTGTCATTTAGGGAAGTTTGCAATGTAAGTTAAAAGCAACATAGAGGTTGTGGAAGGGTTTTAACAATTTTAACTATCTAAGTCTTATTAATTTAAAGCCTTTCACTTGATAAAATATATATCTTGTGTTGAAAATACTGTTTTAGAATCTTGCCTCAGAATGTGTCCCACAGACCCTCAAAGGACTGCCTGAGATCTCACAAGCAATGCATAATTCAAGTCTGATTCCAGCTCTGCATTTTTGGGGGTTATGCTTAGTGGGCCATACCTGGCTGTGGTCAAGGCTTACTCCTGGCTCTGCACTCAGAGGTCACTCCTGGAGGGGCTCAGGGGACAAGATGGGGCTCTGGGAATGGAACTGGGGTTGGACACACGCAAGGTCAGTGCCCTACTCTCTGCCCTCTCTCAGGTACCCTCCACCTACCATTGTCTCCTCTCTGACTCTGCATTTTTTAATAATATTTTAATTATTCTCAGTATTTTACACATTGAGAAGCACTAGCTTAGTGTAAATGATCCTAGAATTGCCTTCATACATCAAATTTAGAATTACTTAGAGATGGTTTTTTCAATATTTTTCTCTCAAACTTGCACATATGTAAATAATATTTCAATGAAAAACAGTATAAGACTTGTGATGAGAAATGGCATTAATTTACCTATCCCTTCTATATTCCTGTTTGTTTGGGGGCTACTGGCTCTGCACTGAGAAATCAGGCTGGGAACCATTAGTGGTTCCAGAGGATCAAATCCTGGTCATGTCCATACAAGGCAAGTGCCCTACTGGCTCTACTGTCACTCCAGTCCCTGGCTACATCTTGCACCCTGTTGACAATTACTTCCCACTTTTCTTTTTTGGTGAGTGTTTCACCTCTATTAATATTATGCTTATGCTTCTATATTTTAATATTTTTTTTTGCTGATTTTTAGCATGAAAAATATTTGGGGTTTCTTCATCTCTACCTTCCTCCCTGATCCTTCCTAATTTATCAGTCTTATTTAAAGCTGTTCGGCATTTATATCCATATGACTGAAAATTCTACTTACAACTGAAGTGATCTCATTTTATTTCTCTCGAAACTTTCATTTTCTTGGAGTTTTGCTTTGCCATAAATATTCATTCATTTACTCACTTCTCTCTTAAATATAAAAGTCCTCCAACAGATCAATAATCCTCTCCCTCTGGCTCTGGCAGACTTTTCAGTCATCTCACAAGTTTTACATTTACGTCTAAGCTCTCAAAGGAACTCAGTCCTAAAGAACCCTCTTATCAACACGTGAAAACACCCTCAGTTATCTCATGCGGGGTTTCACATTCTCAGTCCCATACCTCCTTTCACTTTGTACAGTCAATCACTTTGGTGGATCTTGTAAGCCTCTAGTGGCTTGAGAAAGAAAATCTTTAAAATATATACCCCACCCCCAAAATGGTATTTTAATGGATTTTAGTATTTAGAAATAAAAATTACTGGTTTTGCCTCAAAAGATTTTAATACACTTTCCCATTATCTTCTCACTCCATCTTTATTTATGAAATATCTAATATATTATGACTATCAGTCCTACAGATAAAACCAGTTCTTCTACACCTCTGTTCCTGAAAGCATTTAGCATCTTTCTCCTTGAAAGTGTTATGGATTTTCTATTTTCAATCAAGTTCGTTCAGTTCCACCAGTCCTGTTTTACAATGGGTCTATTTTTATTTATAATTTTAGATATTCAGTGCATTCCTTAGGTCTTGCAGAATAGAGAACTACTATGTTTGGCTGGAATTTGGGTGGGCCTTAAAAAGTTTTGCAGTTCTGTTAGTTAAAGTTCAAGATCCTGCTGTTTTTCTGGTGGTGGGGGAGGGGGGAGGTAAGAGAAATATTTCTTAAGGGCTGTGAGGAAGAATGTTGATGTCTCTGTATTAACTTCTGGGTTCTGGCAACTTAGTAACAAAATTTGTTGTTTGGCAGTCCTATAGTTAATTCACTGAAATGTCTGCTTTTAATTTCAAATGTGTCTTCCTTGTATGTGTCTCTGTATGGGTCCAAATTTCTATTTTCTATAATGATCCTAGTCTAATAAATAAATTTAGTCCCACCATGATGACATCATTTTAATTACATCTGCAAATCCCTTTTCCAAATAGGTCATATTCTGAGTATCAGGGATTAGGACTTCAACCCTGGGTTGGTACCAACCATGCGTAACAGTTTCTTTAAACAAAAATTTAAACTATTATTTGTGAGAAATATTTTTTTTAAGTTTTTCCTTTAAAATTGTTTTAACTTTTTGGGGTTCTTTTTTGGAATATCTGTTATTTGCATTATGGAGGTTGTAAATTTATTATTTATTCTCTAATTTTGCTTTTTGTCATTTATATTCTTTAGAGTTTATGGTGGGGCTCTGATGTCAGAGCCCCACCCAAGAGAGAGGCCTGTTTCAAGCCCAGGTATGCTGGTCTCTGCAGCTAAAGTCACCGGTTTCCCTAGAGATGGATCTGGGGTCCATCTGCCCCACAGATACACGTGGCAGAGCTGCTACCGGGTCTCCCCGTTGCATGCAGCTGCTTCGCAGTCATGTGGTACATCAATAAATGCAAAACCTGAGAGCACCTGCATGACAGAGCCTGGCAAGCTAACTGTGTCATATGTGATATGCCCAAAACAGTAACAATAATAGACCTCATTCCCATGACCTGAACAAATGGTTTGAGACTCTTCATGTTCCTGGAGTGAGCAGAGGCCCTTGGGCTATACTAGCGCAAGACAGGTACAAATGGAGATGTTACTGGAGCCCACTCAAGCAAATCTACGAACAACAGGAAGACAAGTGATACAAGAGTTTATGATTTATAATATTTTCTTTTAACTTTTCATATGTTTACATTCATAAGTGCTCAGTAGCCACATCCATCCATTATGTATACCTCTGTAAAATTTCCAAGATTTTTTCTTTCTTTCTGAACCTCCAGCTCTAGGCACATCTCTTCAACTCCACGGTTCTCCCTGCTTTAGACTAGAGCCATTACTGACTGGAGCCTGCATGATGTCAAAGTATCATGTGGCGCCCACCTACAAGATGGTCAGACATCTTTGTTAAGATCCTGAAAGAACAGTTTGAGGCTCTTTGTAGCCCTGGAGCAAGCAGATGCCATTGGGCTATACTGGCATGTGGCAACGGACAAATGGAAACATTACTGCACCCGCCCACGTGAGCAAATCGATGGCTAATGGGATGTCAAGTGATCAAGTGATCTGTTACTTTTAAGCTACTACATTGGTTTCAAAATTGTCTTCCATTCTCTTTCTTTTTATGACTATTAATATAGATTTGAAATGTCTTTACTCATCAGTGTTTATTTTCCTCCTTTACATTTATTTCTTGATTTCTGTATATTTATTTGTTACTCCTTTGTTGTCTATTCAAAATTAGATATAGAAAAAAAACAGTGAATTGATGTGCTGTGTGTGTTCTGGACTTATCAATCAATGTATTTTAATTTTGAGCATCCCAAGTATTCTGAAGGTCCAATGAGGAAAGGACTTATATTTCATTTCTCAAGTTTAGTATTTTCTAGATCTCAGGTGTACTTGGATTTGGTTTCCTGATGGCAGGTTGTCTCTGTAAAATAACCTTGTTCCCAATTAAACACATTTCCTGATATTAATACTTATACATAGTTCACACTTCTCTTGACTATGTATTGTCTTTGGGACTCTCCAATGTAATAAGGCACAGAGTATGTAGAAGGGCTTTCAGCTCTGTGCCATTGACTCTCTGGAGTTTGTTTCATTTGGGTTTCTTAGAGTGATTGCCTTAGAAGAATTCAATCTCCATAAAAAATTTTTTAATGTACCTGAGATTATTAAATCATAAGGAAGACAACTAGCCAATAGAAAGGCCATATGGAATGGGTAGTGACCAATCATCTCAGCTGCACTTAAGCCCTCAGAGATGCGAGCTAGGCCATTTGTGTGATAGCACAGTGGGTAGGGTGTTCACCTTGCACTCAGCCAGCCCAGGTTCAATCCCTTGTATCCCCCAAGCACTGCCAGGAGTAATTCCTGAGTGCAGAGCCAGGAGTAACTCCTGGGTGTGACCAAATTAATAATAATAATAATAATAATAATAATAATAACATTTTAAAAATAATAACAACCATGTTGGCATGGATGTGGAGAGAAAGGAACCCTCATCTGCTGCTGGTGGAAATGTCAGCTGGTTCAAACATTTTGGAAAACAGCGTGATACTTCTCAAAAATCTAGTAATTGACCATACATGTGACCAGCAATCCCACTTCTCGGTATCTACCCCAAGGGCACCTTCTTCATTGAAGCACTATTCACAGTAGCCAAAATCCAGAAGTAACTCAAGTATCCAAGAAAAGATTACTGGATAAAGAAACAGTGGTGTCAGGGGGCTGGCACATATCCAAAAGGGAAAGGACAACAAATGCTGGCATGGATGCGGGGAGAAAAGGACTCTCATCCATTGTTGGTGGGAATGTCGACTGATACAGACTTTTTTGGAAAACAATATGGACATTCCTCCAAAGACTAGAAATTGAGCTCCTGTTTGATCCAGACATACCACTTCTGGGAATATACCGTGGGAAACCAAAGACACACAGCAGCAACACCATCTGCACTTTTATCTTCATAGCAGCACTATTCACAATAGCCAGAATCTGGAAACAACCAAAGTGCCTGAGAACTGATGACTGGATAAAGAAACTTTGGGTACATCTACACAATGGAATACTATGCAGCTATTAGGAAAAATGAAGTTATGAAATTTACCTATAAATGGATGGACATGGAGAGGATCATGTTGAGTGAAATGAGCCAGAAAGAAAAAGACGGATATAGAATGACTGCATTTATTTGCATGACATAAATATATATATGTATATGCATATATATATGGTACAAGGTATATATACCTTGTACCATATATATGTGGATCACTGTCACTGTCGCTGTCTTCACCATTGTTCATCGATTTGCTCGAGTGGGCACTAGTAACATCTCCATTAGTCCTGTCACAAGCAAGTGTAACCCAAGGGCATCTGCTTGCTCCAGGGAGCAGGATGAACCTGAAACCATTCTGCAGGTCAAGGAACTGAGGTCCTGTGTCTAACACCATGCACAAAAATCAGATCAAAATGGATTACTCAATATCAGACTTGAATCCATAAAGTACATTGAAGAAAATATAGGAAAACCCTCCACGACATTGAAGTTAAAGGCATCTTCAAAGGTGAAACATCACTAACAAAGCAACGAGAAGAAAGGATAAACATATGGGACTACATGAAACTAAAAAGCTTCTGCACCTCAAAAGAAACAGTGACTAAGATACAAAAGCAGTCCACAGAATGGGAAAGAATATTCACCCAATACCCATCTGATAGGGGGTTAATATCCAGGATGTATCAGGCACTGGAAGAACTTTACAAGAAGAAAACAAACAACCCCATCAAAAAATGGGGAGAAGAAATGAACAGAAACTTCAGCAAGGAAGAAATTCGAATGGCCAAAAAACATATGAAAAAATGCTCATCATCACTAATCATCAGAGAGATGCAAATCAAAACAACAATGAGATACCACTTTAAACCACAGAGACTGGCACATATTCAAAAGAGCAAGAACAACAAGTGCTGGCGTGGATGTGGGGGAAAAGGGGACACTCATCCATTGTTGGTGGGAATGCCGGCTGGTACAGCCTTTCTGGAAAACAATATGGACTTTCCTCCAAAGACTAGAAATTGAACTCCCATTTGACCCAGCCATACCACTCCTGGGAATCTACTCTGGGAAACCAAAAATACGCAGCGGAAACACCATCCCTACTTTTATGTTCGTAGCAGCATTATTCACAATAGCCAGAATCTGGAAGCAACCAGAGTGCCCAAAAATCGATGACTGGATAAAGAAGCTTTGGTACATCTACACAATGGAATACTATGCAGCTGTTAGGAAAAATGAAGTTATAAAATTTGCCTATAAATGGATGGACATGGAGAAGATTATGTTGAGCGAAATTAGCCAGAAGGAGAGAGACAGATACAGAATGACTGCATTTATTTGCATGGCATAAATATATATGTACATATTATGATACCAATATCCAAGGTCAAGTGAAACATATATCAGGAGGTCTTGTCAAAGGTGGAAATTATCACAAATGTGTGGGAGTCAGAGGTTAGGTAAGACAGAAAATGGAACAGGGTGCTAATAATTGTCGAGGGTACTAATGCCAACCTAGAACTGAGCATTAAATAGAGGCAAAAGGATACACATGACAACCTTTTAATGTATGTTCTGTAATCCATAGTCTGGAAGGGAAGGAAAAGAGAAAGAGATAGAGAAGGGAAATAAATAAAAGAACCGGCCATGGAGGTGGGCTGGGGGAAGGGGGAGCGAACCGGGGATGTTGGTGGTGGGAGATGGGCACTGGTGGAGGGACGGGTGCTGGAACACTGTATGACCAAAACCCAAATATGAACGTTTTAATTGTATATCTTTTTATTTGTATATCTCACGGTGGTATAATAAAATACTTAAAAAAAAGAAAGTAAATAAATAAATAAATAAATAAATAAATAAATAAATAAATAAATAAAAGGGAACCGAGGGCCATAATTGTTACTAGTTTTTGGCATAACAAGTAAATAGAACACATGGGTAGCTTGCCAGGATTTGCCTTGTAAGTGGTATAGTCTCAGTAGAAAGCTCTCATCTTGAGCATTTACTGATGAAACTTAAAGGGGAAGATCAGCTTTTCTCTTGGATGGAGCTCTGAGGAACTATGCAGTCTGGATGTTGAGAATGACTGACTGCAATGATGTGTAGTTTGTTCTGGCTTCTTCTAGGCTTTCTGGTATCAGTTAGAAGCCTGTCTAGAACTGTATACAATGTATAAATGTGAAAGATCTTGGGAAGGACCTTATCCTAAAATCAGCATTCTCTAAGAATATTGCCAAAGGAGCTGTGGGTCTGGCGTGGGTGGGTCTCTCTCTCTTCTGGGGCAACTGGCATGGAGGTGGAAGAAAGGGCAGGTCCCAAAACTCCACTCCGAGTCCGGCCAGTGTGGTCTCTCCCCGCCCGTGAGACCGTGAGAGCAAACCCTTGGTGCAATGTTGGACTCGGTTACGTAATGTTTCATATATATATATATATATATATGAAATATATACATATATGTATATATAAACCTATATATGTATCTTAATATATATGTATATGTACATATATATTATGATCCAAGGTCAGGCAAAACATGAGTCAGGAGGTCTTGTCAAATGTGGAATCTACCACAAGCATGTGTGAGTCGAGGTTAGGTAAGATAGAGAAATTGTTGAAAATAATAATACCAGCCTAGAACAGAGCATTGAATATAGGCGAAAAGATGCACCGTATAGCCTCTAAATGTATGTATTGCAATCCACAGTGTGTAAGAGAAGGAAGAGAGAAAGAGAGAGGGTGAGAGAGAAAGAGAGAGAAAGAACCCTGCCATAAAGGCAGGCTATGGGAGGGGGAGGGAATTGGGGACATTGGTGGTGGGAAATTGGCGCTGGTCGAGGGATGGGTGCTGGAACAATATATGACCGAAACCCAAACACGAACATCTTTGTAATTGTACATCTCACGGTGGTATAATAAAATATAAAGAAGGAAATGTGGTGTATAGACATTGTAAAGTTGTACTGAGCTATTATAAGAGACAAGAGTCGTTTACCAACAACATGGATGAAACTGTAAGGTTTCATGCTGAGTGAAGTTAGTTAGAAAAGACAGATGCAGAATACTTTTTCTTATATGTAGGATACAAAGTAGTCTAATAAGGTAACATGAAATGGCCAAAGTGGACAGAGTATAGAACTGAACCATGGAAGGAAATGGAGCATACTTTGGCAATGATATTGCACTAGAGAATGGGGGATGGGACCCTAGGGGAAGGAGGGGACTGGCGGGTGTGTCTCTGGTACAGTGATTGAAGTAAATGGATGCAATGGCAGTGGTTGTAGTATTGGGGTATTATATACATGAGATCCTTTCACTGACAGTTTGTAAAATTGTAAATTATGGTGACTGATAAAAAATGGTCAAAGCAACAGAGTCTGAGAACTACATAACTAACCTGAGGAGGGAAGGAGTGTTTCAAGGAGGGTAGGTTTGGGGGTGACACTTTTGTGGAGGGTGTGGTGTTGGAACACTATCTGCATGAAAACCTGTCATTAACAATAAATCACAGTATCTAAAATAAAATAAATAGATGTTTGACAAAAAAAGAGAAAAGATTTCACAATGTTTCTATTTATGCAACATATTATAAAGTATGTATGTAACCACTTCTACAGTTAACAGAAAAATTCCATCCAGTGCTTTTTTCTCCTTTATATCTTTACCTTCATAATGTTTCAAGTACTTTATAATGTTTTAATTATTATGTTCTTCATCTTTTTAATGCTAATTTAACCAGAGAGATTTTATCTATTTATGTGAGAATTAATCTTGTTCTATTCCAAGTTATAGATTATACTAAGGTGATAAAGTTTGAATAACATTCACATTGGAGCAAACTATTTATAGTATTGTTTTTGTAGGGTCTTTTCATTGATGTAGTCATACTAATCTGAAAGTTTTCTGCATGAACTTAAAAATGCATTTTCTTTTCCTTGATAAAGGAAAATGAATATAAGCACAGTCATACTTTAGTGAATCATTTTATTGCAAGTATTTGTGTTTGTATTCATGCTGGTGGTAATGCCAAATACTATAATTTTTATTATAGATTAGTGTGAAAGGAACAAAAAAAGGAGTGAAATGGTATTTCATGTCAAATAAAATTTAAATGCTTAATAAATATCCTTTGAATTATAAAAAGGCACCCTACCAGGGATTTCAAATAAAGATTATTTGGACTTAAAATATTTCAGTAATGCGACATGCATCCTTTCTGTCAGTCCCTGATTGCTTCTTCCCTAAGAACTGCCCTGTTGCAATTCTCTAGTTCCTATATACTGGTAGTCACATTCAGAAACAATTTACTACAATAGTTTATACTTATAGGTCATTATGGGAGTATGGTTTTTCCTGTCCGAGCAACAGAAATAACAATTATCAGCTTTTGTCTGGATGATTCCTACTGAGAGTATAGGCAGGTATTCTTCAATTTTAAAAATGTCTTGTTTTGTTTATAGAAGGCAGTATAGTTGTCCACAAATGGTTCAGAGGAACCCCCAAACCCGGTGGACACTGTAAAGAACTCCTGTAACTCAGGAGTTAAGCAGAATTAGCATATTAGGAGTTATCTTTGATTATATGCCTGAAAATATAGTTTTATTTAAGTTCTTAATATTATTTAGTAAGGAACTTCTGTCAAACCTTAACCTTCTAAATGCAGTGTAACATGGTTATTATGAAGCTTTAATTTCTAGTTAATTATCATAATATGCTTAGAGCTTTCATAAAAATCCTCTAGAATCCCCTGGGAATGAAAGCATTACATTATGCTGCCCCCTGGCAGAGATTTTGTTTACTGAATATTGTGAACTGCACTAAGGAAAATTGAAACAGGAGAGAAGCTGCCTTTTCTACCTCCACATAGAGTGTCTTTTAAGTATTCGGTGCCCTATGCACAAATAGTACGACTGGAATAAAATTTGTTTAAAAGTTTTAGCTCAACCCAAACCAACTCATCTAAATTTTGACTTCACTTTCTCTCTAAATGAGAAGAGTTAATATTGGTTGAATGCTAAGGACAGATGAGTGGTATAAATAACTTAGAAGAAATACTAGAGTCACAGTTCTACGTTCTAGAAATACTACATTCGTGGTTTTAGTTTATGGTAAATTCAACCTTGAATCATGGAGCTAAACACAGGTACGGTTAAAGTGAGTGCCTATTCTCAGGGTTTCTGAGACAAAGAGCACTTCCCAATGAGTCTTTCATCCTGAGTGTCTGCTAAAAGAGAAAACGTGTTGAATTTATGTGGAAGTGTGAAGCTGTCACCCCCAGTGTCAGCTTGCCTGTTAAATTTGAATCTGTGCATATAAAAATATAATGTGGCTGAAAGCTCTTCACATGAAATCAATTCTTTGTGATTAAAAAACTGTACATGATTTCCAAAGTGAAGACAAAATAAAATATAAAGTATGTATTTAATATTGAATTAAATGTTGTTTCTCTATGATAATTTGTATATTACTTATATTTATATTAAATTATACTTACACACACACATATATATATATATATAAAAGATTAGGAGTAGAGACTTTTACATCAAATGCAGCAGAGATCACTGTCTAGGAAGGTTTCTTCTATTTTATTTTAAATGCTGCGGTTTGCAATTCTACATGTGATGGTGTTTTATGCATAAAACATTTTAGCACCACACCCTCCGCCAGAGTGCCCACTTCCTTCACCATCATTTCAGTGTTCCCTTTCTATGAGATGTCTTAAAATGTTTGTTGGAAATAGTCACTTAGAAGTCAAACAGGTATTTACTTACTTCTGCCTGTATATCAGTCTCATGGGGATAATTCTGGGGAAACTGGGAGAAGACGAGATAGGAATCTGATTTGAATATCAGCTGCGACTACTGGATTCGCTCTGCTCACCACGATTTTGGTAGATTGCCTAAAAATGATACAGTGATTTTATTTTAATTTTTATTTCAATTCATCAAATCCTCTTCCAAGATATTGGATTAGAATCTCGGGGGGATTAACTAGTGATAAACATTTTAACATCTTTTGATAGCGTTTAGGCACTAGTAAATCATAGTGAAGCAATTTTTGTTACACCACGTATTTTCTAAAGTTTATTGTTCCTTGGAACTTCTTTTACTTTCCTTCTTCTTTTTTTTTCTTTCTTTCTTTTTTTTTTTTTTTTTGCACTTGGATCACACCTGCAATACTCAGGGGTTATTGCTGGCTCTGTGTTAGGAATTACTCCTGACGGTGTTCAGGGAACCATATGGAATACCAAGTACTGAACCCGGCATCCATATGCAAGGCAAACGCCCTTTCCACTGGACTATTGCTCCCACCCTGGGGAACTTTAAACGTAAAGAATAGCTATTTGATACCGTGGCATAGCAATGGCAAATTTCTAGAATTATTTTATAACTCCTTGGACAAATACCCATATAAATCCCTGAGAAAATGCTCAATGTAGAAATCTTTTTTGTATTTAAAATATAATTGGAAATTTATGTAGAATTATTCCTTATTTTAGCAAATATATTCAGAGAGATTCAGCCTGAGTTCTCATTTGTGGGGTAGCATTCCTGTCCTTAGTGACCTGTTTTGTTTATGAGGAATTTATATCGACTACTTTCAGACTAATAAAAATAGGGTTAGCACATATTTTTAATAGGATTAGCATTAACATACTCCGATGCCTTTTGTGCAGCAAGCTGTGAATTGGAGAATTTCTGTTTTGTCTTCTCTGCACAAAAATAGGCTTACAGATCTAAATTTGTTCCTGGATTACATATATTTCATTATCTTTGTCAATACATTTCTGTATACTGGATATTTTATTATTAAAGGTTTTTGTTGTTGCTTTTGTGAAGATCGCAGAGCACAACACTAAATTTCCCTGCTCTTCCCAGCACTTCTTAAATTCAAGCAAAGTGGCTGTGTTTAAGCAATTGGAATTTCCAGCTCAAAGGACTTCAAGTGTCCCCTCTCCTGACAAAGTGCCCCACTTGCTTTTTGTTCTTGACTGTGTCAGAGGTTCATGAAGACAGGAAATGACACTTTCAGTGGTTTGTTCTTTTTTGGGAGTGGGAACAGCTGTCTGTGCCTTCTGATATTCCAAAGTCAAGTGGGTTTCACACGGATGTGAGAGAAGTTCTACTGTGCTGTCCTGACTGGTCCCCTCATCTCTGGGTGATACGTAATATTCATTCCCCCGCATCATAAGGGAGCAGCAGAAGATGAAGGCCACAGGGCAGCGCCTTGGCCTTCCCTGGCATGACATGAGCTCTTTCTCAGTTTATATGTCTGGCTAAATTCTGTAATCCTTGTCATTACAGATAAGGATTACAAAACTGTCATCCTTGTCATTGCTAATACATTGCTATTTATCATAGTCATAGGTGCTAGAATTAATTTTCTTCTCTACTATTATGTTTTGTCTTTTCTCTTGTATTTGTGATTTTTAAAGACTTTTAAATTAGAGCATGAAACACAGTTCTTTTATGTTTCTCTCTGTTTCATCCTATATTTTTATTAAATGCTTTTCATATTAGTAATGCATTTGCACATTTAGTTTCCTTCATTTTATTTGTTTCTTATTTCTATTTTTATATATGGTTCAGTGTTCTTTGATTTTCAAGAAAATTTGTCTACTAGTTTCCTTTCTCTGTTTATTGCATGACTATATAAAACTTAAATCTGATCAATTCTTCATTTTCTTTGGGTAGTATCTCATTATTAATTATGAGCATGATTTACCTTGACTTTATGCAGTTGTTTTGATGGGGAACATTCTCAGAAGTTAGTTGTAGTTCTTAGAGAATAAGGTTTGTGGGCTTGATATGTGTGAGGTCACATAGAATTTTATGCTCAGAAGGACTTTCTTTTTTTATTTTTTATTTTTACAGTTACAAAGATATACAATTAAAAAGTTCATATTTGGGTTTTGTTCATACAGTGTTCCAGCACCCATCCCGCCACCAGTGCCCATCTCCCACCACCAACGTCCCCGGTTCCCTCCCCTCCCCCCCAGCCCTCCTCCATGGCAGGTTCTTTATTTCTTTCCGTTTCTCTCTCTTTCTCTTTTCCTTTCCCTCCAGACTATGGATTACAGACCATACATTAAAGGGTTCTCATGTGTATCTTTTTGCCTCTATTTAATGCTCAGTTCTAGGTTGGCATTAGTACCCTCGACAATTGTTAGCACATTGTTCCATTTTCTGTCTTACCTAGCCTCTGACTCCCACACGTTTGTGATAATTCTCAGAAGGACTTTCTATCATAGTACTCTGTGGTTAATAAATTCAAATGATGAATAGTTTATTTGTGAACATGTGTCTTATAGGTAAAACCCACAGGACACTGAATCATGTCCCCAAACAGTGCTATTATATAAACTTTCCTTTCTATTTTCTTCAGTGAATGTGAGATTCAAAGAGAAGATTAAGCATCATGCTTAAAAATAAAATTTTGGAGTAGTGTGACATGTGATAGCCTCAACAAGATTGAAAGGAAGTTAAGTATGTTGCACAGAGTTAAGCAGGGCATCAACAGCCCAAATAGCTTATATTTTCTTTGGGATAAGAACTTGCTTCAAACAGAAGAAATACAATGACATTCTAAATACATAAGCTTATATAAGCTCTAAGTATTACTTATGCATTCCAAAGCCTGAATATGCAAGTTAAAAGCCTTTGTAGTTGTATTTAAATATAACATTGAATAATATAAGGCTAAATGAAACTTATGTAAATAAAATTTTAGTTTAGAAGAATTACAATGAGTTGTAAATAAAATTAGATTACCAATTAAGGGATAAACCATTAAAAAATCCCTTTATGTTTTAGTACCTTTAACTGAATCACTTTCCAGTTACCTATTTTTTCTTGCAAGGATATTGCTATCTTACTTTTCAAAGAAACTTGCAAATTATGTAATTATTCTGACCTTTTAAATACTTCTTTTTAGTATTATTATTTTTATTATAACATTGTGAGATAGACATTTACATTGTTGTTCATGATTTGGTTGCAGTCATACAATGTTGCAGCACCCATCTTATACCACTGCGCATTTCCTGCCACCAATGTCCCAGATTCCCTTCCCCAACCTGCCTCTATAGCAGGCATTCTTCCTCTTTTCCTTTACCTTGTCCTTCTCTTTCTCGTCCTTCTCCTTTTCCTTCTCCTTCTTTTTTCTTTCTTTCTTTCTTTCTTTCTTTCTTTCTTTCTTTCTTTCTTTCTTTTCTTCTTTCTTTCTTTCTTTCTTTCTTTCTTTCTTTCTTTCTTTCTTTCTTTCTTTCTTTCTTTCTTTCTTTCTTTCTTTCTTTCTTTCTTCTTCTTCTTCTTCTTCTTCTTCTTCTTCTTCTTCTTCTCTCCTCCTCCTCCTCCTTCTCCTCCTCTCCACCCTCTCCCCTCTCCCTCCCCCTCTCCTTCTCCTTTCCTTCTCCTCTCCTCCTCCTCCTCCTCCTTCTTCTTCTTCTTCTCCTCCTCCTTCTTCTCCTTTTCCTCCTTCTCCCTCTCCCTCTCCCTTTCTTCTCCTTCTCCTTCTCCCTCCTCCTCCTCCTCCTCCTCCTCCTCCTCCTCCTTCTTCTTCTTCTTCTTCTTCTTCTTCTTCTTCTTCTTCTTCTTCTTCTTCTTCTTCTTCTTCTTCTTCTTCTTCTTCTTCTTCTTCTTCTTCTGCTT
Source organism: Cryptotis parvus (assembly GCA_021461705.1). NCBI lineage: Eukaryota > Metazoa > Chordata > Mammalia > Eulipotyphla > Soricidae > Cryptotis > Cryptotis parvus. The sequence goes on along the minus strand of JAJIBD010033192.1, from coordinate 28,579 downwards.
CTTCTCCTTCTCCTTCTCCCTCTCCCTCTCCCTCTCCTTCTCCTTTCCTCCTCCTCCTCCTCCTTCTCCTTCTCCTTCACCTCCTCCTCCTCCTCCTCCTCCTCCTCCTCCTCCTTCTTCTTCTTCTTCTTCTTCTTCTTCTTCTTCTGCTCCTTCTCCTTTTCCTCCTCTTCCTCCTTCTGCTTCTCCTTCTCCTCCTTCCTTCTCCTTCTTCCTTCTCCTTCTCCTTCTCCTGCTGCTTCCGCTGCTTCCGCTTCTGCTGCTTCTGATTCTGCTTCTGCTTCTGCTTGTCCTTCTCCTTCTGCTTCTCCTTCTTCTCCTATTCTCCTTCTACTTCTCCTTCTTCTTCTTCTTCTGCTTCTGCTTCTTCTTCTACTTGTGCTTCTGCTGCTTCTTCTGCTTCTTCTTTTCTTCTTCTTCTTCTTCTGCATCTTCTGCTTCTGCTTCTGCTTCTTCTGATTCTTTCTCTCTCCCTCTCTCTACTCCCTCCCTCTCTTCTATCTCTTAAACATTGTGGCTTGCCATATATACATTTATGAGTTATCATGTATATCCCTTTGCCTACATTCGATGTTCAGTTCTAGTCTGGCATTATCATTTCCAACAATTAGTAGCACACTGGTTTATAATTATATCCCACAGATAAATGCAGTCATTGTATATATGTCCTTTTCCATCTGACTGATTTCACTAGGCATAATACTATCCATGTCCATACATTTGTAGGTAAATTTCATGACTTCGTTTTTCCTGACAGCTGCATAGTATTCCATGTGTAGATGTACCATAGTTTCTTTATCCAGTCTTCTGTTCTAGGCACTCAGTTTGTTTCCAGATTCTGGCTACTGTTAATAGTGCTGCGATAAATATAGATGTGCAGATGGTATTTCTACTTTGTGTTTTTTGGGTCTCCATAGTATATTCCCAGGAGTGGTATTTCTGGGCCAAATGGGAGCTCAATATTTAGTTTTTGGAGGAATGTCCATATTGTTTTCCAAAAACAACCCTGAACTTTTTGAAGGAAAACAATTTAATATGCACAGAGTAATTTATTGTCCTGAAATAAAGATTTACTTAAATATTTGGTGAAATTATTCACCTAGAATGACAAGAGAAGTTGTACAAAAATTTACAGAAAAAATTGTATTTGAAAATTCAAAATAAAATGTAAATATCTAAACTTACATTTAGTAAGTTTAATGATAAATGTGAAAATATAAACTTGTATAACATGGCAAGTAAAGAATAAAAATATTTTTCATAATTATTTTTTTCAAATAAATGTATTTAATATCCTAATACATAACTTTTTAATACTTGTCAAAGGGAAATTTATAAAAGAAAAATTTAAAAATATAAATATCAGTAGGAAAAAAAATTCACTGCTAGCAGAATAACATATGTATAAGTGTGTTCTTGTTTGCTTCAATATCAATTTGACAGTGACTGACTGAAGGAAAGAAACCATTAGATACAGAAGCTGTTTAGTAATGTGTCATTATTATTGCACAAAATATAAAGCTGTTTGACAATGTATCTTGGGAGCATTCAAAAAATTGTTATAATCTTCAAAATCTAATTATTCACTTCTAGTAATTTTATCTGTGCAAGTCAGAAGAGTATTCAAACCATTTTTATAAGTTTACTGTTTTATATTTTTCAACATTACAAAATACATTGTTTAGACATAGTGCCATGCTTCTGGTAAAAGTAATGTTATATGACTAGATGATAAAAGGTATCACCGTGTCATAATTGCTGCTATCTCAGTTATGTGCTCTGTGTGCTCTGAGGGAAGATATTTATGTGCTGGGAAGTCCTCAGAAGCTAAGAACTCAAAGAATATGCGGAAGACTCAGATTCAATCCCTGTTGGTGCTTGGTACCACACATTTCCAAGGAGAACCCTCGAACACCAATTCAGAAGTAACCCTTGAGTAGTGCTGGGTGTCACCCCAAATAAAGAGTCTAAACTGAAAAAAAAGTCTTCTGCCAAGCACTATTGAGTAAATCATCTGAAAGAGAATCTTCCAGCTCAATCACTCCTCTAACAGATTGGCTGCAACTTGAAATGGCAGGATTAATTAGGAATGTTATGGAATCTTTGCCAGAATCCAATAGATGAAAAAAAATTACAATAATTTGGAGCAAAATTTACCGATTTCTATGAGAAAAAAAAATTTTCTACACTTAAGAAATACCTTTCAGGAAAGAGAAAGAGAGAGAAAGGGAAAGAAATAAAGAACCTGCCATGGAGCAGGGCTGGGTTAGGGGGAGGGAACCGGGATGTTGGTGGTGGGAGATGGGCACTGGTGTAGGGTCGGGTGCTGAAACACTGTATGACCAAAACCCAAACATGAACTTTTTAATTGTATATCTTTTTATTTGTATATCTCACGGTGGTATAATAAAATACTTAAAAAAAAAAAAGAAATACCTTTCAGTTTGCTACCAGACTTTGTTAGGGTTTGGACATTTGTTCACAGGCCACCAAGTTAGCAGGTAACCTAGTGGTCACTGAAAACTGGTGGTAGTTGATTTATCAATCTGGAATTTGAACATCTATGGCAGTATATCTTTCTTAGAGGGAAGCAGTTCATACTAGATTAGTTTCAGTTCTGGCAAATGCAAAGTTGCATGAAAAAGTGGCCCAGATTCCCATTACCTGGCCTTCTTTTTATTTAACCCATAATCATGGAAAAGAATTTGGACTAGGTTTACAAATGGTTATAAAAATATGCAGTCACCCCCAAACAGTCCAGTTTCAGACATGCCCCTTATAAACATTGAAAAAGTATAAAAAGTATAAAAAGAACATTAAAGAGTATAAAAGTATAAAAAAGAATAGAGTACAACACTTTGAATAGGGTATTCAATGTGTTTGCCTTGACATATGAAAAATTGCTCATCATCAATAATCATCAGAGAGATGGAAAACAAAACAACAGTGAGATATCACCTCACAAAACAGAGACTGGTGCATATCCAAAAAGGGTAAGAACAACAAATGCTGGCGTGGAAGCGGGGAAAAGGGTACTCTTATCCATTGTTGGTGGGAATGTCGAATAGTACAACCTTTTTTGGAAAACAGTATGGATATTCCTCCAAATACTAGAAATTGAGCTCTTATTTGACCCAGCCATACTACTCCTGTGGATATACCTTGGGAAGCCAAAAACACACAGCAGAAACACCATCTGCACTGTTATTTTCATAGAAGCACTATTCACAATAGCCAAAATCTGGAAACAACCAATATGCCCGAAAACTCATGACTGGATAAAGAAACTTTGGTACATCTACACAATGGAATACTACGCAGCTGTTAGGAAAAATGAAGTTATGAAATTTGCTTATAAATGGATGGACACGGAAAGGATCATGTTGAGTGAAATTAGTCAGAAGGAAAGAGAGATATAGAATGACTGCATTTATTTGCATGACATATATATACATATATGTCATGCAAAATTATGATATATATCACAATATATATATATATATATTATGATACCAAAATCCAATGTCAGGTGAAAAGTGGATCAGAAGGTCTTATCAGAAGTGGAAATTACCATAAACATGTGGGAGTCAGAGGTTAGGTAAGACAGAGAAGGGAACATGTGCTAATAATTATTGAAAGGGCTAATACCAACATAGAACTGAGCATTAAATACAGGCCAAAAATGCAATGATTGACTTTAAGTATATGTATTGCAATCCACAATGTGTAAGAAAAGGAAGAGAGAGAGAAAGAGAGAGATAGTAGGATAAAGAGAGAAAAGAGATAAAGAACCTGCTATAAAGGCAGGCTATGGGAGGGAGGAGGGAATTGGGGACATTGGTGGTGGGAAATGGGCACTGGTGGAGGGAGGGGTGCTGGAACACTGTATGACCAAAACCCCAAACTAGAACAACTTTGTAATTGTATATCTCATGGTGGTATAATATAATATTAATTTTTAAAAAAACAAAGTGTTTTCCCTAAAAATAGTAACAAAGATTAGAAATGAAATAGTAATGATAGTTGGATATGATCACTCTAGATAGGAACTGAATACTGAAAGTAATAAAAGGATATACATGATAACCTTTCAGTGCTTGTATTGCAAACCATAATGCAGAGAGAGGGCGGGAGGAAAATTGAGGGTGGCTGTGAGAGGGAAACAGGAAACATATTGATGGTGGGAAATGCGCACTGGTGAAGGGACAGGTGTTAGAACACTATATGACTGGAATGTAATCATGAATAATTTTCCTTGTAACTGTGTGTCTCATAGTGATTAAAATTTTAAAAAATTCTAGACTTGTGTAAAGGTTTGCTTAGGGGTCAGAGACTTCAGCACTATTAGAATATTTCTGACAAGAAAGAAGAGTTCTGTGAATAAATCTGTTTGGGCACCAAGCATAAAGATGCCGCTATACTACGTGAATGGTTACTAAAGTGTGAGTCCAGGAGAATGGGATTTTAGTAATTTGGTAGATATGCAAATATGCTCTGTGACATCCATAAGCCACCTTACTAACTACTCCTGTTGTTCTCTACTGAGCTGAGGTGTCAGGAAGGGAGGTTATGTATGGGCTCAGCATAGAGAACTTCTGTTCACTAAGGTCAATCTGGCTACAACCATGCTGAGTGTTCAAGCTGTTTTCCAAATTGCTGGCAACCAAAATAGAATATTTTATCAATCAGCCTGACCTTCACACTGCATTGTTTATACCAGGGAAATTATTTTAAAGAAAATTAAATGCTGAAATGGGATCATGGTCATGGAATTCATTATTGATATTACCATGTTAATCATTGCTCACAAAGAACTGATTTGATAGAATGGTTAAAAATGGATTTTCTTTTTAATTTGGGGCTGCACCTGGCAGTGTTTAGTGTTTACTTCTGGCTCTGTGCTCAGGGATTTCTCCTCACAGTGCTCACAGCATCAAAAGTAGTACTGGAGATCAAATCCAAAAGGCAACATGCAAAGCAAATGCCCTAACTGCTTCACTGCTCTTCTGACCTGAAATAACATTTTAAAGATTTGGTATTGTATAAAGATTGGTTCTAGTGGGGTGAAATATTGGTACTGATACCAATATTGGCATTGGTATAAAGATTTGTCTCTAGTAGAGTCCAACATTGCTCCAAGGGTTTGCTCTCATGAGCGGGGAGAGACCATGCTGGCCAGACTTGGAGTGGAGTTTTGGGCCCTGCCCTTTCCTTCGCCTCCATGCCAGTTGCCCCGAAGAGAGAGACCCACCCACGCTAGACCCACATGTCCCTTGGCGCGTGGCCACTTTGCGGCCGCACAATATTTTTATAGGATACTGAATTTTGCATAAAGTTCTTCCAAATTTCCTTCACATTTATACATAGTAAACAGTTATAGACATGTTTTAACTGATACCAGTAAGCCTGGCAAGAAGCCAGAGCAAACCACACATCATGCATTTAGTCATTCTCAACATCCAGACTCCATAGTTCCTCAGAGCTCCATCCAAGAGAAAACCTGATCTTCCCCCTTTAAGTTTCATCAGTAAATGCTCAGGTTGAGAGCCTTCTACTGAGACTATACCACCTAGACGGTAAAGCCTGGCAAGCTACTGTGTTTTATTTACTTTTTATGCCAAAGACTAGTAACTATTATGGACCTCAGTTCCATAACCTGAAGAATGGTTTCGGGCTCCTCCTGTCCCTGGAGCAAGTAGATGCCCTTGGGTTGCACTTGCTTGTGACAGGACTAATGGAGATGTTATTAGTGCCCACTTGAGCAAATTGATGAACAATGGGAAGACAGTGACAGTGACAGTGACAGGGTGTAATATTTAGTGAGACCTGGGGCAGTGTACTCCTGGAAATAGCTTGTATCACTTGTATCACTTGTCTTCCCGTTGTTCATTGATTTGCTGGAGTGGGCACCAGTAATATCTCCATATGTCCTGTCACAAGCCAGTGTAGCCTAAGGGCATCTCCTCGCTCCAGGAACATGAAGCACTTCAAACCATTCCTTCAGGTCATGGGGATGAGGTCTATAATTGTTACTGGTTTTTAGCATATCAAATATGACAAGGGTAGCTTGCCAGGCTCTGCCATGTGGGTGGGATACTGTTGTAGTAGCATCTCATCTTGTGCATTTATTGATGAACCACACAGCCACTTTGCAGCCTGGAAATAGCATATGCTCTAAATTAGCACCCAGAAAAATGCGACTTTTTATGTAACGAGGGAATACATGAAATCATGAAATACAAGAAATCATGGGATAGGATTTTGGACTTTGCTACAGTTCATTATTCCAAAGGATGAAAACTTATTGGAAGTTATAATTCCCTGGAGCTGAAAATCGAGTCCACTTTCTGATTGTTTAGGGCCTCTTATAACATTGAACCAATAGGCAAAGAGGATGTTACTCTACTGAGTTGGGGACATTTTTCTCTCAAAGTGAAAATGGTCACTACCACACAACGAGAATGATTGGGAGAATGTCTGGAATTGAGAAATTCCTGAATTTTTATTTAAAAATATTTGATCTTAAGAAGATAATATTTTTATTTTTTCTGTTTTTCTTTTTTAATCCATTTATTAAGTAGAGTTTTCTTAATGTGGTATTTATTCATTTTTCAATTAAGTGATATATGAAATTATATCATTTTTACTTTTATAGTTAAGTGATATATTTATTGCTTTGTAATAAGTGATATATTAATTCAATTGTATTTAGTGATATTGAACAGGAAACTTGTTGTCAGCAATTATCAGCACAGTGGCATGAATCAGGATTATTTTTCCTGAAATCAATTCTTTGATCCTAGCTGATAACTAGATAAAATGGTCCATGAGCAATTACTCCTTAGCATGGTAAATAGCATTCTGTACACACACCTCCATATTTTTTTTTCCTTTTTGGGTCACACATGGCAACACTCAGGGGTTACTCTTGGCTCTGCACTCAGAAATCACTCCTGGTGGTGCTCGGGGGGACTATATGGGATGCTGGGGATTGAACCCAGGCCGGCACAGGGTCGGCTGTGTCAGGCAAATGCCCTACCCTCTGGGCTATCACTCCGGCCCCACCTCCATATTTCTTATCCTTTTTTTGGTCACCGTTAATGTTCCTTGTCCCTCATATTAGCTTAACAACTTTCTTCAAGATTTTAAAAGAATAGAAAAGTTGGTCATTGGGGGTTTTGAGGGACGCTATTCACAAAGTATTGTAATCTTCCACAATCCACATATTATTTTCACTGATAATATCTAAAAGCTTTGGAAAAGTCAATACCAGAAAATTTTTACACATTTGGTTTGATGTTTGGAGTTTTTAGTTTATATCCTCTTACATTTTTTCTTACCAACATATTTAACATCCCCCAAAAATCAGTTTCCATTGTCTTGGAAATGTCTTTGAAATATTGTGAAACTAGGTAAAATTTTGTGGGATACAGTGAAAAAAGTTGCAAATTTTGATGCAATAAATATTTTTTAAGTCATCATATAAATCAACTTAGGTTAGATGATAATTAGGCTATAAAGAAACAAGAATAATTTTTTGTGGGTAGAAATGTTTTTGTTGACTTCATTTTAATGTAAGAATGATACTCAACTCTCTATACTTAATCATTTATTAAAGTATCTCAATGGAAAATTTGGCCTAATTGCTATAGGTGAATTCTTTTTACTCCATTTCTAAGAGAAGACACTACTGTAAATTCAGAGAGCTAAGCTAGCATGCCATATGTGATATATATATGACGGGATGGGGCAGAATTCAGATTCCCTCCACCTGTAACTATGCCTTAATGGTTATTCATATCAATAAGCAGGGGACAAATGTGTTCTTTAATAGCTTGTCTTACATTGTTTTCCAGATTGTCACAACCTGAATATTACTGGTACAGATGCCATTTTAGAAGTTACAGAACAGAGTGACAATGGGTTCCAAAGTAGAGCCAGATTATGCGGAAGCTTAGATAAATAATAGAGTAAATTGCAGAGAAATCGATGAAGCACCATGAAGGGAAGTTCTAGACACACATTTTAATTTTTCAATTGAAAAATTTATTTAAAATCTGCCATACTATTACCTAGTTCTAAAAAAAGTATGCATTTGGGAAGGGCAGAAACTATACACAAATTGTTGATATAGGGAGGAAAATAAGCTGAAAAAGACTGCATAAGACTTTACTAACACAATTATTATTTTAAATTTCATAAAAGTGCTCTGAATAGCATGTAATTTTTGGTGTTTATAGGTAATTTTATAATGCCAGCTCTAATAAATAATATTGTAATAGAAAGAACTGACCATGGAAACAAAATTTAAGTAGGATCACCAGATGCATCTCGATAAGCATTATTGTGTATCATTGAGAGAAACATTATAATAGTTCAAGAACTTAGATTCAAATAAGATATGACAGTGTGGCTGGCCGTGCAGGCATGTCATGAAAGCAGCAGAGCACCAGGCCTCTGGCAGAAACCGAAACTACAGCTCCCAGAATTCCAAGCTGCAGGGAAATAAATGGGACATTTTGAACCTTCACATGCACCACCTCCCCCTCAGATACCTTCCCTGGGGGCATGGCTGGCCTGGCAGGCAGCCACTCTCACGGCCACATATTATACAAAAAAGCAGGAAATTCAATACCAAGAGGAAGATCATATACTTGAAGAGGGAAGAGGAGAACCCATTCTGTTGAGCATCTCTAGAGTCCTACCTGACAGTGAGGAAGAAACAGTGCCCCCAGAAGAAATCACCCCCGACCACCACAGCACAATGGGGAAGCAACTCAGATCCCCAGCTCAAAGATAGATGAAGAAAACAACCCTGAAGACCTGAAAAAGAATACAGATGTACATAATCTCTCTGACAAAGAATTCAGAGAAATGATGAGGATGTTCAACGAGCTCAATGACAAAATGGAATGGATGTCCAATAAAATATAGGAGAACATAAATGAAGCAGTGGAAATTGCAGTCAACAAATTACAGGAGGAAACGAGAGCAGAAATGAGAACAATACAGACATAAATATCATCAATAAAAACTCAGTAGATGAAATTTAAAAAATGCAATGGGGCTCTCAACAGCAGGATGACAGCAGTGGAAGACAGAATCAGTGATACTGAGGATAAGCTGCAGAAAGCACTCAGGCAAATACACAAGATGGAAAAAGACTAAAAAACAGATCAGTGGCAGAACAGAGACCATTGGGATGAATCCAAGAGGAACAACATGAGAGTCATTGGAGTCATAGATGGATAGGAAGGCAACCCCAAGGAAATAGGACCAGTTAAAGACATCCTTGCTGAAAAGTTCCCAGAGTTAAAGGATGCAGGCATCCAGATCCAAGAAGCTCAGAGGGTACCAGCAAGAAGAAACTCTAATAAAAAGACTCCAAGACATATCTTAATCAAAATAATGGAAGCCATAGATAGAGGCACAATTCTTCAAGTGGATCAAAAAAGAAAATTATATGCAAAGGAGTATCCATTCGACTTTCAGCAGACCTCTCAGATGAGACCCTCTAAGCCCAAAGGCAGTGATGGAATATAGTTAAAAAAACTCAATGAAACGAATGTGTCACCAAGAATTCTTTACCCAGCTAAACTCTCATTCAGATTTGAAGGACAGTTACACAGCTTCTTGGATTAACAGCAGCTCAGGAACTTCAGATACTCAAAACCAACTTTAAAAGAAGGGCTTAAAGAGCTACTCTAAGATGAGACAAAACCCAGAAGAACAACAGACATACAGAAAGATGGCCCAAAATCCCATGACAATAATCTCTCTCAATGTCAGTGATCTAAATGTATCAGTTAAAAAGACACAAAGTGGCAAAGTGGATCAAAAAATTGAATCCAACATTCTGCTGCCTTCAAGAAAAACATCTGAGCAATCAGAGCAAAGACCAGCTCAAAGTAAAAGGCTGGAAAACAATCGTTCATCCAAACAACCCCTCCAAAAAGGCCAAGGTGGCCGCACTGGTATCAAAAATCATAGACTTCAGGCTGAAGAAGGTCAAAGGGTCACTTCTTAATAATCAAGGGATACATATAACAGGAAGAAATTATACTCCTAAATATATATGCACCCAATGAGGGGCCAGCAAAATACCTACAACAACTACTAATAGACTTCAAAGAAGACATTTATAGCAACACAATTGTAGTTGGTGGCTTCAACACTGCTCATCAACTCTTGATAGATCAACAAGACTGAAACTCACCAACAAAATACTGGACCTAAATGAAGAGGGGCTGGAGCGATAGCCCAGCGGTAGGGCGTTGCCTTGCATGTGGCAGCCTGTGCCGGCCGGGTTCGATCCCTGGCATCCCATATGGTCCCCGAGCACCTCCAGGAGTAATTCCTGAGTGCAGAGCCAGGAGTAACCCCTGAGTGCCGCCCGGTGTGACCCAAAAAAGCAAAAACAAATAAATAAAAAAATAAATGAAGAGATGGAAGAAAGAGGCTAGTAGATATATACAGGGCATTTCAACCCCAAAGGCTGAGTACACATTTTTTCTCCAGCACACATGGGGCATACTCCAAGATAGATCACATGCTGAACTATGAAACATGCCTCCATAAAATCAAGAAGATAGGAATTAATTGTCAATATTTTTTTGAGACCATGATGCACAGAAAATAGAAGTTAATGGCACACAAAAATGGAGAATAATACCAAGCACCTAGAAACAAAACAGCTCACTGTTTAGTAACAGGATTAACAAACCACTTGCAAGACTCACAAGAAAAGGTAAAGAGAGAACACAAATAAATCAAATCAGAAATGAACAAAGGGGACATCAAAACAGAAACCACAGAAATTCAAAAGATCATTAGCGATTATTATGAGAGTTTGTATGCCATGAAACAAAAGAACCTAGAAGAAATGGACAGCTTCCTGAATTCCTATAGCCTCCCAAGTCTGCAAAAAGATTAGGAATACCTTAACAAACCTATCACCATCAAGGAGATGGAATCAGTAATCAAAAGGCTGCCCAAAAACAAAAGCCCTGGTCCAGACAGATTCACCAGTGAATTCTACCAAACCTTTAAAAAGGATCGACTCCCAGTCCTTTTCAAGCTCTTCCAGGAAATTGAAGGAACAGAAACACTCCCAAATAGCTTCTACGAAGCACATATCACCCTGATACCCAAAGCAGAGGGAGATGTCACAAAAAAGGAAAACTACAATCTCCCTGGTGAACGCAGATGCTGAGATAAAATACTAGCAAATATAATCTAAAGACTCATCAAAAAGATTATACATCATGACCAAGTAGGATTCATCTTGGGAATGCAAGGATGGTTCAACATCCACAAGTCAATCAACATAATACATCATATAATAAGAAAAACAAAAACCGTATAATCATATCAATAGAAGCAGAGAAAGTATTTGACAAGATCCAACACCCATTCATGATAAAAAACTCTCCATAAAATGGGAGTTGAAGGAACCTTCTTCAATATAATCAAAGCCATCTACTACAAGCCCACAATGAGCATCATTCTCAATGGGGAAAAACTAAAAGCCTTCCCTAAGATCGGGGACAGACAAGTCTTCACACTCTCACCACTTCTATTCAATATAGTACTGGAAGGACTTGCGATAGCAATAAGGGAAAAAAGACATTAAGGACATCTGGATAGGAAAGGAAGACACCAAGCTGACATTATTTGCAGATGCCATGATGTTATACCTAGAAAACCCTAAACGCTCTACCAAAACGATCCGAGAAATAATAGATTCCTACAGTAGAGTGGCAGGGTACAAAATCTCTACCCAAAAGTTAATGGCCTTCCTTTATGCAAATAATGAAAGGGAAGAAAGGGATATTAAAGAAATGATCTCATTCACAGTGTACCACAGAAAATCAAATATCTAGGAATCAAATAATATAAATGACCTCTACAAAGAAAATTACAAAAAGGTTACTTCAAGAAATAAAAGTGGACCTGAGGGAATTGAGACACATTCCCTGCTCATGAATTGGGGAATTAACATTATCAAAATGGTAATAATCCCTAGAGCTATATACAGGTGCAATGTGGTCCCTATGAAGATATCCATGAGTTTCTTCCAAGAAATTGACAAAACACTCCTGAAATTTGTATGGAATAATAAACTCCCACGAACATCTAAAGCAATCCTTGGGGGAAAGATGGGAGGTATTACTTTTCCCAACTTCAAACTCCACTACAAAGCAGTCGTAATTAAAACAGCATGGTATTGGTATAGAGACAGACCTGTAGACCTATGGAATAGAACTGAATATCCTGAAACACACTCTCAAATAGATGATCACTTAATCTTTGATAAAGGACAAAAATATTAAGTGGAGCAACGAAAGCCTCTTCAACAAATGGTGCTGAGAAAACTGGGCAGCTATGTGAAAAAAATGAACTTAGACCTTCTTGTAATTCCGTGCACAAAAGTCAGATCAAAATGGATTATAGATCTCAACATCAGCCACGAATCATAAGATACATCAAAGAAAACATAGGAAAATGTTCTACATTGAAACTAGAGTAAACAGGGCTACCTGCTATTGAGGCAGCCTGGGGGTGGGAGGGAGGGGTGGGGTACATTGGTGGTGGAAATGGGGCACTGGTGGGTGGAGGGATGGGTGCTGGAATACTGTATTACCAAGAACCAATTAAGAATACCTTTGTAATTGTATGTCTCACGGTGGTATAATAAATAATTTTAAAAAATAAAAAAGAAACTAAAGGCATCTTCAAAGATGAAACAACACTGACAAAGCAAATGGAAGTTAAGATAAACAAATGGGATTATATAAAATTGAAAAGCTTTTGTACCTCAAAAAGAAATGGTTACCAAGATACAGAGACAGCACACACACACACACACTGGGAAAGAATATTCACCCAATGTCCATCTGATAAGGGATTAATATCCACGATATATCAGGCACTGGTAGAACTTTACAAGTAGTCAACAGTCAATCACACCAAAAAATGGGGAGAAGAAATGAACAGAAGCTTCCAAAAGAACAAATGCAAATGGCCAAAAGGCATATTAGAAAGTGCTCTTCATCATTAATCATCAGGAATATGCAAATCAAAACAATAATGAGGTGTCATCTCACACTACAGAGACTGGCACACATCCAAAACAGCAAGAACAACAGATGCTGGCAGGAATACGGAGAGAAAGGGACTCTCATCCATTGTTAGTGGGAGTGCCAACTAGTCCAGCCCGTTTGGAAAGCAATATGGACATTCCTCCAAAAACTAGGTATTGAGCTCCCTTCGACCCAGCAATACCACTCCTGGGAATATACGCTGGAGACCCAAAAACACATAGCAGAAAGACTACATTTCTGTATTCATCGCAGCTCTATTCACTATAGTCAGAATCCGGAAACAACCTAAGTGCCTGAGAACAGAGGACTGGCTAAAGAAACTGGTACATCTACACAATGGAATACTATGCAGCTGTCAGAAAAGACAGTCATGAAATTTACCTGCAAATGGACATGGAGACTATCGTGCTGAATGAAATTGGTCAGAAGGGAAAGGACAGACATAGAATGACTGCATTCATTAATGGGATATAAATGTATACTAGTGTTCTAATTGTGGGAAATGGTAATGTCAGACTAGAACTCACCATTGAATATACACAAAGAGTCTTACATGATAAACCATAAATGTGTGTAGAGCAAGCCGCATTGTGTAAAAGAAGAGAGAGTTACAGAGACAGAGAGAGACAGAGAGAGATAAAGAGAGGAAAATAAAAAATGCCTGTTATAGAGGCAGGCTGGGCTGGGTAGGAGGGAATGTGGGGTCATTGGTGGTGAGAATGGGGCACTTAGTGTAGAAGAGGGTGCTGGAACACTGTATGACTGAGACCCAATTATGAACATCTTTGTAATTGTATATCTCACGTTGGTATAATAAAAGAAATTTAAAAAATAAGATAATGACTCAGAAAGATGCCTGCTACTTGACAGCTATATAAAGGGTTGCTACCTCTGTAAGCATTATTTTCTGCATCTTGAAGGTTGATAAAATATTATGTAGACACTTTCTCTTATTATATAAGTTTTATTATATTTACTCTGTAGCTAATGTAATATACCTTATCAAGTTTTAGAAATAAATTAATCTCTTTGTGAACATAAATCCAAGATCAGATGCTACCAATGTCATTATCAGAGAAGATGAATGTGGAATAGTCAGAAGGTCGATTTAATTCATGTTTGTGAGGTTTGAAAAGCAGATGGGTCCAAATACACAAAAAGGGCTTTAGCAGGATGTTGAATAAATGATTAAAATAATATGTTTAGTAGATCTAGCTCACTGTGGAAGCTAAGCCCCAACCAGAGAGAGTTGTAGGAAAATCCCCATGCAGTGACTGTATCACATCTAGGTGGTGTTGAGAGATGTGATAGGTGAGAACTGAGACAACAGTAAATTATACTGAGCAAGTTGAATATAGGTGCTTCAGTTTACATAAGTGGTGTAGTGGCGTTAATGGCAAAGCCTAGGTTGTGGTCATGCTAGAGTGTAGGGAAAGGAAGTTTGTTTGCTTTCTTTTGGGCCACACCCAACACTGCTCAGGGATCACTCCTGGCCCTGTGCTCAGGAAGTGGCTCATGGGACCATACAGGGTGCTAGAGACTGAATTCAGGTAGACTCCATGCAAGGCATGCACCATGCCTGCTCTGGCCCCCAGAGGAAGGAAATTTGAATTATCGCCTAGGTCAGAGAATTAGGAAGCAAGAGTGACATATGGATGATTTGCATAGTCATAGAGATTCCCAGAATAATGGCAGAGAGTGGTTTGAAAAATATGAACAGATGGTGGATAAATCATTACAAGAAAGGGTAAAGGGTATAAAATCAAAGAAACTCACATCTTCATGGAGGAGAGAATTACTGCAGGAAATTCATTCAACATTTAGTAGCTAGAGAACAAGAACAACCCTTGACTGGGTGCATTTGAAGCTTCTCAAAAGAATAAAATTTTTTTAAAAAACCTCAAATCAAAACAGTATTTGTTTAAGGAATAAGACTGGGAGTTGAGGAAAGTGGAGAGTGATGATTTGAAGGACTACATTAGAATCACTCTCCTGAAGCCTAAAAAAAATCACATATAGATTTGTTCTTCCCTAACCTATTGAGTCTACTAAATTGGGATTGTCAACCATGTTTTGTAAAACTCTAGGATTCATGGAGATTTTAGGTGAGAAATTGGTATCAGCTCTGAAGATGAATAGAGTGATAATAGGAATGGAAAGGTAGAGATGATTTAAGCCAATGGCACCGAGTCCTGGGGATAAAAGCCCTGTAAATAACTGTTCTGGACATGGGAGTAGAACTTTGAGTTTCTTGTACATTTTAACTGTCTCTGCATAGCTTTCTAGAAGTGTAATTACTCCCACAGTGGATATTTTGTAGGCAGAAAGTGGGAAGTAACAACTGATGTGGGGGAATCCTGGGATGAAAGGTCAGAAGCAATTTGTTTACTTTTACGTCTATTGCACTATCATTCTCTTTCTTTCTCTGGGCTTCTCTTTCTAAAGCCCACAGGGGCATTCCGTTGGATGCCCTTGTGGAATTTATGTAACTGAGTTATGGTCATCAGCTGGTTTTCATTATTCCCTTTAGTCTCTGTATAAAGTCAGCCCTTCCCCAGTTATTTTAGAATCTCTTCTCACAAAGCCACAAGCTGGAGTCCTAATGCCAGAGCACTGGTTTGCGGATGATAGTTATATAGAAATCCTGGCTGGCAATAGTTGAAGACAACTTTTCTCTGA
This sequence comes from Cryptotis parvus, assembly GCA_021461705.1. Classification (NCBI taxonomy): domain Eukaryota; kingdom Metazoa; phylum Chordata; class Mammalia; order Eulipotyphla; family Soricidae; genus Cryptotis; species Cryptotis parvus. The sequence goes on along the minus strand of JAJIBD010033192.1, from coordinate 12,797 downwards.
AAGCCAAGAGATACAGACTAAAGGCAGAAATTCCAAGTTGCTTCCTCATCATCTAAGATCAAAGTCATAGACACGCACATATACTTCTCTCTGGAAGCAACTAGCTCAAATGTTTTAATCATCTAACTGTCTATGTGGCTGCATGTGTGTAGTTCACTGCTCTTAAAAATCTACCTTGATGGGCTAGATAGATAGCGCAGGGAGTAAAGCACTTGCCTTGCATTTGACTCACTGGTTCAATCCTTCGAATTTCATAAGAGCATCACTAGGAATAACCACTGAAGACAGAGCCAGAAGTACACCCTGAGCATGCACCAGTATGGGTTCCTATTGGAGGAAGGATTTAGCTAATCTGGGGAGCTTTGTTGTTTTGCCCACACCCAGCTTAATCTTATTTAAGTCAAGGTTCATTCTAATGAGACCTCTCTTCTATGTAAACACTGCTAGAGGGTGTGGCAGTTACAGAAGTCACCTTGATTGAATAACTTCTGACTTATACATCTACTAAGACTTCTATGTTTTCTAGATTGGGCACAGCTCCTCTTTATACCCACTGCACCTAACATGGGACAGTTAGAATTTACCAGGAGACTACCACCCCTGGCTATGTTGAGACTATAGGAAGACTATAGGAAGGTTCATACTAGTTTGCTCTAAGCAGGCGAATGTGACCCTTTCAGTACATGAGAACAAGATACTCAGAATCACCCTGGTGCAGATAATAATAAGAAGGACCTTTGTGGGTACCATCTAGATTACATGAAGCTCATGAAGTTAAGATGTATTACTTTATATCAGCCCTCTCTCTCTCCAGTGTTTTACATAAGGGATAATCTCCCTTAGTCCTTGGCATAACCTTTGTTTATACCTGCAATAAGGTGTGGCACTACACTCTGTTTAGGGTTCTTTGTTGACATGACAACCTCCCGATTGGATTACTTTGGTGTATATAAGGGGGCTGACTTGAGGCCCCTTCACCTTTTGCCTTTTGGTTCCTCAGCCTTCAGCTTTTGGCTCCTCACGGCTTTTGGCTTTTGGCTTTTGGCCTTTGCTCTTTGGCCTTTTGCTCCTTCTTCTGGGTAGGACTCAGCTCGGGTTGAGATCCTCTCTCTCTTTGGTGGGAGACTTAGGCTCTTTTGTATGGTCTAAGTTTGGACCAGAGCTAGAGTTTGTCCATTATATTGGATTGCTGTGGAAGAGCATTTGTACTATTAAAAGCCATTTTTGGAACTGCACCGGATTCGTGAGTTTTCATCTGTTCTCCGCGGCGTCCTCGGAGGTAGAAGACAACCTCTGTCCTGACACTGTCGGGGACCCCGCGGCGTTCCCTGACAGGTTCCTAAAATCACCTTGGCTATAAATTCTTATATTCTGGACCAATCATAAAAAGTGGTGATTTTTTTCTTTATATATCACTTGTTTCACTTCACTTGTCTTCCCATTGTTCATAGATTTGCTTGTGGGCACCAGAACATCTCCCATATGTCCTGTCACATTCTAGTGTAGCCCAAGGGCATCTGCTCACTGCAGGAGCATGAAGAGCCTCAAACCATTCCTACAGATCATGGGAATGTGGTCTATAATTGTTACTGGTTTTTGGTGCATCAAATATGACACAGGTAGCTTGCCAGGCTCTGCAGTGTGGGTGGGATACTAGTAGGCTCTCATCTCGTGCATTTATTGATGAACCGCAGGGCCGCAAAGCTGTCGTGGTGACCTCCTCAAGCATCACCAGGAATAATTCCTGAGTGCAGAGCCAGGAGTAACCCCTGAGCATTGCCTGTTGTGACCCCCACAAAAAAATCAGAAGTGTGTCTAAAGGCCTAGTACAAGGGTTAAGCTACTGTTAGAGTGGACCCTGAGCACAGAGCCAAGAGTAGCCCCTGAGCATCGCTGGTCTTGGCCCCAAAACAAAAGCCCGAAGTGTGTGGATGAAAGACTCTCACGCATTGCCCCTGTATTTGCGCACAGTTTCTGTGAGTATGGAAAAAATATTTATATATTTGGGGCATAACTAGGGGACCAAGGGTCAAGCTAAGATGAAAAAGGAAGAAACTATCCTGAAAGAGTATGGCGGGTCCAGAGAAATAGCATAGGGCTTAAGGCACTACGCCTTGCTGCTTTCCAGTTCCACCACAAGCACCACGTGAGCACTGCTTGGAGTGACACACAAAGAAAACAGATGAGGGAGTGTTAGCACACTCCCTCGTAGGGTATTGCCTTGTGCCAGCAACAGCGGGTTCGAGCTCCTGCATCCCACATGGTCCCTGAGCACCGCCACAAGTGATTCCTGAGTACAGAGCCAGGAGTAACCCCTGAGCATCGTCTGCTGTGACCCAAAAAAAAAAAATGGAAAAAAAAACCAAACAGACGAAAGTACTGCTCATGTATAACATATAGTTGTGTCTTTTCAGAGATTAAATGTGGAAACTGGGTGGGGTGAAAACCAGAATCCCGGCGTGGGGAACACTGGGCGTTCACGACCGTGCCGGCAGCGGCCAGATTCTTTATATATAGATTCTTTTATATAGAATACATATTTAATGAGTATTAAGATCACTGTATCACTGTCTTCCCGTTCATCATCGATTTGCTCGAGCGGGCACCAGTAACATCTCCATATGACCTGTCTCATGCAAGTAGAGCCCAAGGGCACCTGCTTGCTCCAGGAACATAAAGAGCCTCAAACCATTCCATCAGGTCAGAGAAATGAGGTCTATAATTGTTACTGGTATCTGGCATATCAAATACGACACGGTAGCTTGCCAGACTCTGCCGTGTGGTAGCATACTCTGTAGTCATCTCTAAATCCAGCATTTATTGATGAAACGCGCCCCGAGCCGGGCTGTGATAGGCTGGTCTGCTGGGTGGAGTTCTGACGAGGGGAAGTCCGGATGTGGAAAATAGAGGTCCTCATGGAGTGGGGATCATCTGGCTTGTTGTGAGGCTCTGCTGGGGTGGCGGGTCAGGGATAGAACCTGCCATCCCTCCCGGGCGCCTCAGAGCGGCTGGGCACAGTGAGAGCCAGTAGCAGCTCTGCCCCATGTCATGTCAACAAAGAACCCTAAGCAGATTGCAGAAGGGCGGTGGTGCCACACCCTATTACAGGTATAAACAAAGGTTACTAATCCCTTCTTCTGAGATTCTCTTAGGTAAATCACTGGAGAGAGAGAGCTGGGGCCAGAGCAATAGGGTCTTTGCCTTGCACACGGCCACTGGCCGGATTCGATCCCTGGCATACCATATGGTCCCCGAGCACCGCCAGGAGTAAATCCTGAGTGCAGATCCAGGAGAAACCCCTGAACATTGCCAGGTGTGACCCAAAAAAGCAAATAAATAAATAAATAAATAAATAAATAAATAAATAGTAATACATCTTGATTTCATGAGCTTCATGTAATCTAGATGGTACCCACAAGGCCCTTCTTATTTATTATCTGCACCAGGGTGTTTCTGAGTATCTTGTTCTCCATATACTGAAAGGGTCACACTCACCTGCTTGAGAGCAAACTAGTATGATCCTTCCCATAATCTCCTATAGTCTCAATGTAGCAGGGTAATAGTCTCCTGGTAAATTCTAACTGCCCCACGCTGGGTGCAGTGGGTATAAAGAGGAGCTGTTCTCAATCTAGAAAACATAGAAGTCTTAGTAGATGTATAAGTCAGAAGTTATTCAGAGTCAAGATGACATCTGTAACTGCATTCTCTAGCAGTGTTTACATAGAAGAGAGAATATATATATTTACTTACATCCCCTCCTGGTTCTTTCTCTATTCTGAAATGATCAGATTGCCACATGGCTGCATCCTTACAATTCTGATCAGTCCCCGCTGGAATTCATCCCACAGAACAGGGTTCTGACCACACTCCTTATATTATTCTGTGGAACCTCTTAGACCAACGATTGTTAAAATGCACATTCTGGCTCATTGTTTATGAGAGACTTCTCCTTAGGTGACTGAGCTGCACCTTTATAGAAGAATTCTCTAGAACAAAATAGTGGTCCAAGTTCATATCGTCAATCAGTACTGTTTAGCATTATTATTTAGGAGCCACTTCCTGTGATATTGGTTCAGTGGCGCAGGCTAAGGTGTGGGCATTGAAAATAAATGTTTGGGATTACCAGAAACACAGTCAGTGGTGCTGTACTGGGGGAGGGAAGAAAAGGTGCCAGTGATCAAACTCACATCTGACCTGCCTTGCACATACGCTGCATTAGTCTGTGATTAGATCTATCTCCATGACCCATTTCTCCCTATTTTTCTGAATTTAATTCACTAATAGAGAACATCTGTGGGTAATTTAAAGCTTTTATTTTCCCAATAAAATATTTTCATAGAAAATTATTCTAAACTTAAAATTTCAAACTATATTGTATCAAGTTCAGTGTGATGTTTGTAGTTGAAGACTCTTTGCTTAGAATACAACCATATGGCTTTTTTCCCCCTTTCCTGACAGTGATCAGAAATTTAACACGGTACAAACTGTGTCTTGGAAATTCCTACATATTATTTCACCCATTCCATTACCCCCACCCCCGGACACACACACTGAGGGTTGTCTGGGCATATAGATCATCATGGGAATGAGTTCCTCAGAATGGCTTTTAACTAACATCTTCTTTGCTATATTATACCTTTCTAAGAAACATTTAGAGAGCAATTCAACATTTTAACTGAACGATCATTTGCAGGATCCCTTTAAAAAACAGTGGTTAAGAAGAAAGGTTAAAAATGCCAAATACGTGGCTGGAGAGATGGTACAGCAGGTAGGGTGCTTTCCTTTCACACCACCAACTCAGGTTTGCACCCTGGCATCTACATGGTCCTCTTAGCAGGCCAGGAGTAATTCATGAGCATAGAGCCAAGGAGCACTGTTGGGTGTGACCCTCAACAAAAAAAAATTGCCACTTCAGCCAGTTACATAATATAAGAGTAGGGCACTTGCCTTGCACATAGATGACCCGGTTTTGATACTTAGCACTGAATATTGTACTCTGAGCACCATTAACTGTGCCAAAAAGTCAAAACAAGCAAACAAAATTCCACCGCTATGGAACTTGTATTCTAGTGGGTAAAGTCACACAGTGAAGAAAATATGGGGAAAATGCAGATGTCCTTAAGTGGTGATAAGTCCTTTGAGATAAAAGTATTCATGGAAAAGAATAATGAATGCTCCGGTGATTTGGTGTAAACTGCAATTTAAGGTCTTCTTCAGATGTCTCCTTCCCAGTGGATCTTCTCTGAACACCAACTTTAGATTGCTCAGAGGACCTAATGTAGTGCCAGTGATAGAATTTAGGTGGGCTGCTTGTAACTCCTGCACCTGATCCACTGTGCTATCTCTTAGACCTGCTTTGGTGTATTGGAGGAATAGTGGTAGAAATTGGGGTTTATTGGTCACATTACATATTTTGAATGTAGATTGAGAGACATGTCAAATGTGGATATTAGACAAAAAAAGATGAATCATAGAAGTGTCCAAGGATTTTGGTTTACAACTAGAAAGAAAAGTATTGTCTGGACTGGAAAGAAAAATAAGCATATTTATTTTGAAATACGAATACCTCAGTTCCAAACTTATGTTCATTGTGATTTGAATGGTACATTTAAGTATTTGGATTATAAATCCAGAGTTTAAGGAATGTGCTTGGCCTGTAAATTAAAATTTATTAGTTTTTAATATGAGTTTTATTTAACTATTAAGTTATGAGACTGAATAGTACCAGAGTGTTGGGTGACCCGTCCTTCTTTAGCTCAGCTACACTTAGCTTGTAGCCCCTCCCAGCTCATCTAGGAGGTTTTGAATCAGCTCTGGCACTTGTAAAGCCAAAAGGCCCACTTGAAGTGCTGCATTTCAATAGAGTTGTTTACATGCTTTCATTTCTAAATAGGCCCAGCCCACGATGGGCTGGGCTCAAAAGATCTTGGCAGACTTCTGTCTATAAAATAAGCTAGGAAAAAGATGAAGGAGCCTTTTGCCATTTTTGCTTCCCTTGGCTTCTACCTCCATTCTTTGTTGGACTTAACAAGTGGTGGCAGCTATCTTGGCCTACACATGGCCGGGGCCCAGCCGGGAACCCAAAATCTGGGTCTTTTTCTGTTTTGGTTCATATATCAAAACCTATGATAGTAATGCCTGTTAAAACTGCATTGGATTCCTGAGTTTTCATCCATTCCTGCCTTCGGAGGTAGAAGGAACTCCCTGATATTGTTGGGGACCCCAGCAGTTCCCTGACACCAGAGGATGTGGTTTCCTAACAAAGACATGCTTAAATTTAGCTGATAAATTTGTATCCTTCAGAGAAACTATCGATGAAAAGGGCAAAGATCATGCTCCTGGAACCCCAAAAAGTGTTCATCAGAAAACACTAATATGCACCAGAATTTTGTCCACAATCCTGTGACAATGGAAGGGCATTACACATTCATAAATTTGTAGCTGCTTCAGAGACAAATATATCCTCAATATATTTGTCTATTCCCTCGGCCAGTGTGAGGCCAGAAATATACATGTCCTTCTATACAGATGCCATATACATGCCTCTAGGTAGATTCTCTAGTGTTTTACTTTATGAATTGTATAATACAACAATTTGAATATAGAGAATTTCTAAGAACAAGTTCAATGGAGACCAGGATCATGAGAAATGAACATATTTCCTGCAATGTCAGTTGATTGTGACCTAATTTATAGGGCTATTCAGAATATTTCTCATATCAGTTTAAAATTAAATTTTCATTAGATACAGTTAATTTGCTTAGCTCTATATTTTACAAAACTTAGCAAACTTTATGATGGTGGTTTTCTAGCAAATAACATACACTCACACATACACACGTATTTATTTAAGATATTTTAAGAAGCTGAGATTTGCAAGTTATCAAATCTATTTTAGCTTCTTAAAGCCAAAGAGATCAATTTCTATATCTATGAGCAAATAAATATATGCAAACCTACACTTCTGTAGTATTTGAGGTACTAATTAGAATTCATACAGCTCAGAGTATAACTTTTAAGAGCACCTATGAGTTCTAATAGATAAATAATATTAGAATTTATATAAGTTGCTTATTATATGTCCAAAATAAGTCAAAATTATCTTTGATCTATTTATATATCTGGTAGGGAGAGCATTTAATTTTTATTTTAATTACATATGTGTAAAAAGTTTTTATTTTAAGTGGAATAATTAGGAATAGGTAATATCTGTACCAATTTAATAAGCAACACATAAATAAGATAATTTTAAGGCAAAATGATATAGATATAAAATGTATGATGTTTTAACTGAGAGAACCCCCAGAAAGAAGTTTATTGGTCACTTTAGAAGGCATATTAAACATGGCTTTTCACTGTGGTTCTGTTCTTGAAAAGGTAATTATAGCATAGAAATGCTAAATGAGAATTTTGAATGTAGGGAAATTCTTGGCACCTTTCCCATTTGGTACTCAAAACTGTCAAATCTCTACATGCTCATTCTGATTCTGTAATTAAATAAGGCAAAAGTACATGGAAATTTTCAAAGGGTTACAAAGTGAACAATGTAAACCATAGGAAGTTAACAAATTGTATCATTTATCTGAGGGGAAGATATATGATAGAGTCATCAGTTTGCTGGCGGAAAAGACAGTCACAAATAAAATCTTGGTACCTAGGAGATAGCACAGAGGTCAGGGATACAAACTCGGCATGCACCAGAACACCTATCAAATATTTGAATCCCTAATACTGCACGGCCCAGTACCATGAGGTGTGGCTCATCACAGGGTCACTGGTAGTTCCTGGAATCACAAGGCCTAAGCAGTGGAGGAATCCTTGGGCCCTAGCACTTTCTGGCCTTGTTGGTCACCATCTCTGACATGGCTCCCAGGCCTCCTGAGTACTACTCAGCCTATCAAATATTTAGAAATAAATAGGCCCAGATTTTATTGGAAAGAGCATTAAATTCTGGAACCAAATGAGCATGAAGTAAAATCTGGGCTCTACTATTAATTTGTATCCCTTGGAGAAGCAAGTAGAATTCATACATCTCAGAGTTTACCTTGTAAGCTGCACCCATGAGTTCTAATAGATAAATAATATTAGAATCTATGTAAATTATTTCATATGCATGGCTCTATAAAATTTATGCTTGAAATATTTATATATCTTGTAGGGAGTGTTTAATTGTTTATAGTTATATACGAGTAAAATTATTAATTTTAAATGGGAAAGCTAGATATTGAGCTCCCATTTTGATCCAGCAATAGCTAGATTTGATCCATTTGATCCAGCAATAGCTAGCTATCCTCCAAAAGCTAGATATTGAGCTCCCATTTGATCCAGCAATAGCACTCCTGGGAATATACCCTAGAGACCGAAAAAACACATAGCATAAACACTATCTGTACTTCTTTATTCATCTCTTGCGCTATTCACTATAGCTAGAATCTGGAAAAACCTAAATGCCCGAGAACAGAGGATTGGCTAAAGAAACTGTGGTTCATCTACACTATGGAATACTATGCGGCTGTCAGAAAGGATGAAATTATGAAATTTACCTGCAAATGGATGGACATGGAGTCTATCATGCTGAGTGAAATTAGTCAGAAGGAAAAGGACGAGATATAGAATGACTGCATTCATTAGTAGGATATAAATAGATACCAGTGTTTTAATAAATATGGAAATGGTAATGGCAGATTAAAACTCACCACTGAATATACACAAAGAGACTTAAGTGATAAACTCTAAATATCTGCAGGGCTAGCCACAATGTAGAAAATAAGAGGGAGAGAGATGCAGAGACAGAGAGAGAGATAGAGAGAGAAGAGAGAGGAAACTGGGGTACCTGCTATTAAGGCAGGTGGGGGGGGGAGGGGGAGGGTACATTGGTGGTGGAAATGGGGCACTGGTGGAGGGATGGGTGCTGGAATACTGTATTACCAAGAACCAATTATGAACACCTTTGTAATTGTATGTTTCACGGTGGTATAATAAAAAAAAAAAAGAAAAATTAAGAATGAAGGTAATATCTTCACCAATTTAATATATAATTAAATTAGTTTTAATTATATATTAAAACAATATAATAGTTTATAATTATATAATTAATTAGTTTTAAGGCAAATTATATAAATATAAGACATAGGAAGTCTTAACTATGAGGTCCAGCTCCTGACTTCTTCAGCTATAAATGGAGATAGCGGGAGCTAGAGCGATAGCCCAGCTGTAGGGCGTTTGCCTTGCATCTTTGGCCGGCCCTGTGCCGGCCTGGGTTCGATCCATAGCATCCCATATGGTCCCCAAGTACCACCAGGAGTAATTCCTGAGTGCAGAGCCAGGAGAAACCCTTGAGTATCGCGGGTGTGACCCAAAAAAGCAACAAACAAACAAACAAACAAACAAATAAATAAATAAATACATAAATAAATAAATGGAGACAGCATGCAACATTTTATGAATTACTTTAAGTATTGGGTTATATGGTAATTCTTATCAAGAGTAATAATAGACTGAAAATGATAAACTTAGGCCTGCTCAAGGTATAATCATACTGACAGTAATGGTAATAGACGGTGGTTATGAACAGGACTTTTTTGATGCTTGTTTTCAAATTCTAGTTACACCCTTTTATTTTTCTCAGTTTCATCATTTGTTTATTCAGGACTGTCCTCAGATTTTATGAAGACTGTATTCATTTAATGTATAAAATGGTTTAAGTAGTCTCAGTAACTATTTGTCTCCTCTTCCTTCTTTTCTACTGCTCTTTCTCCTCTTCCCTCCTTATCCTCATTCTTACTAACAGTAAAGTTCAAGAGAAACCCTACCCACTTTCACAGAAAACATACTGTTAATTTAATTTTGGCCAGCATGTGGGAACTTAGACACAGATGCCTGATCAATTTTATTTTGGAGAACAGTTTAATGGTATCAGTAAATTTGAATAATGCATGACAAGTTAACAATTAAACTCAAATACCCATCGAAATTTTTGTACATGAGCAATAAGGTATGATACCTAATTAAGTTTGATACCCTAATAAGCACTGTTTCTCTTGGGGCCAGAGCATAGTACAAGCAGGTACTATTTGCCCTTGTGAGTGGCTGATCCAGGTTGATTTCCGGCATCCCATATGGACACCAAGCACCGCAATTGTGCAGATGGATACAACTCATACTAACTTATTTCCCAACAAACCTTTCCTTCATGTGGTCATTGATACATATTCTCGGTTCATATGGGCTGTTCCTATGACATCTGAAAGAGCTAAATCTGTTTGTTCATTTTCACTCCAGTGCTTCTCCGTCATGGGTATTCCCCATACCATAAAAACAGATAATGGTCCTGCTTACACCAGCAAAACCTTCTAAATCCTTTTGGGAGGAATGGCAGATCAAACATATTACAGGAATTCCATTATAATCCACAAGGACAAGGAATTGTTGAACGTGCCCACAGAACGCTTAAAACTCAGTTATTAAAAACGAAAAACAAGTATGCCTCCAATGGATTCTTTATCTTTAACATTATTCACCTTAAACTTCTTAAATATACCTCAAGGAGATCCCTATACTCTCGGCTGAACGTCACTTTTAAGAAGATATGCAAACTCAAAAACAGTCAATTCACCTATCTGGGTGAAAATTGATGATAAATGGATTGCAGGTCACCTCCCTCATTCGGGAAGAGGCTATGCTTTCATTTCTACAGATGATAACCCTGCAAGAAACTCTGGGTTCCTCTGCTACTTGTTAAGACTAGAATTCTCCATGAATCAGAAAACAACTAATTCTTTCAATATAAAATCTTAAATTTGAAATTGCAAGTTGCTGTTTAAACCTCCTGGATTGGTTCATTTTAATAATGATCTTGTTTTGCAGTCTGTGATCATGGTTCATGTCTAATATCTTGCCTTACAGCCTAAATGCTTTCTTTCTTATGAAAAAAAGGTGGAAAAATGGGTGGACTCAAAGCATAGTGCTCAATGTCAATATGTTTCAAGGATTAATGATAGAGTTTCCTTTTTAATGTTTTGCTCACAGGATTTGCAGAAAAATAACTTGGATGCTGCAGATTCCTTCTATGATGCTTGAGGCTTTGGACTCTGATCACAGTGCTCATTACAAAAATATTTGCTAAATCAATGAAAAATTGTTTTTTCTAATGATTCTGTTCACAGGATAAGATATTGGAATGCAGTAAACTTGTGCTACAGTGCTCAATACTCTGAGACTCCTAAAACAGTGCTCACTAAAAAATTTAATAATTTGCAAAAAATAATTTTTCCCAATGGTCATTCACAGAAAAGACACTTTCTCACCATCATTTGCCGGCTTTATATTCATGAAGCGCTTGATTCATTGCCATTTATCACCCTAGATGGGTCATATATACAGCTGTAAGATATTGATTGATCAAATGTGTGTGTGTGTGTGTGTGTGTGCATGTGGTGGCCACCATTATGTTTGTGGTTAATGCTGTGTCTATGTTATGTCTCAACTACTACCTTCTCCAATTTCTGACCACTACAAACCTCTATTACATTCATCAGCTCCACTGCTGATCCACTAGATTTATCAATTTTAAAATCATCATTCTCATACTTATTTCCCTGCTCCACCAGTGTTGGAGCTTCTTTATATTCTTCTCTCCATCCCAGACTTGGATCCCTGTCAAGCCTTAAAATCTCTACTTGTGATTAATCTCAAAAAGTGTTTTTGTCTTGCCTAAAATTAAGCTACAGATACAGTTACGGTGCCAGTGTCCACTTGCTGAAGAAGCCAGCAAGGCGCCCACACCGATGTTCCGGACACCTGTTCCAGCACTCAAGACTCCTGTTCCAGAGTTCGAGATATTACACTGATGTTCGGACACCTGTTCCAGCACTCAAGACTCCTGTTCCAGAGTTCGAGATATTTGTTCCAGTGTTCCTGAGACCCGATCCAGTGTTCCTGACAATTCAGTGAGTTCCTATAGCTGCTCTCCAGAGACTCATACTCATATGATCACCGCTATTGCTGTCCCAGAAGTAGCCCCACAGAATTTGTTCCAGACACCCGACTTTACATAAAATATAGCAAATTGACTCTCACGAAATTCTGGACAGCGCAAACTATAGTCCGTTATAATCAGACAGCTAGAAACACTTTGTCATGAACTTTGCTTTGGGTCCAAAAACAAGTTAGGATCTAAAGTAACATGTATTATCATTTGTAATTGGAATTGTTTTTCTTATCTTAATTTTCTGCACGTTACTAAATATTTCATACCTTTTCAATTTTTTATTAGTAAACTAATCAGGGGAGTTGTTGCAGGACTCTAAGAGCCCCTTTCTCTACCCTGTGGAGTTTTTCCTGGCGGATCTTGCTCAAAATATTAGCCTATAAAAGAGCCTGGGTGAGGTGCTGGGAGAAATTACCTGAGGCATTTAACCCTGCCAGGAGAAGTTTACATTTGGCTTGGATCCTCCCAGCTCTGCTGGGAGGCTTTGAGTTTTCTATCTCTAGATAGCAGAATGGGCTGGGCTGGGGAGTTTTGGGCCGATTTCTGGCTGTAAGATAAGCTGCAAGAAGAAAAGAGCTCTCTCCCCCTTTTTTGCCTTTCGGTTTCCTTGGTGTTTTGCCTCTCTGTCCTCTTCTTTTCTCTGTTGGGCCTCAAACGTGGTGGTAGCCATCTTAGCCTGCACCTGGCTGGGGCCTAGCTTGGAATGCAGAGTCTGAGCTTCCCTGCTCTTGGATTGTATATTGGAACCTGTAATAGTAAAGCCCTTTAAAACTGCGTCGGTTCCTGAGTTTTCATCCATTCCTTGCCG
>JAJIBD010033191.1:0-12286 GCA_021461705.1 Cryptotis parvus | reverse complement strand
AATACTCAAATAATTAAACCAAAAAAGCCACTCTCCAACCTTGCTTGAGTAAAAGAGCAAATTAACTGAAAATCAATGTGAAACCATGGGCAGGAAATCAGAAATCAAGGGGAGTGGCTACAGTGGGGCGCCATTTTGGCAGAACAGTTCCACCATGGGTCCTGGCAACTTGTCTACACAGAGCCGCTACCATGTGGCTGGGAAGTCCTTGGCCAAGAACACCCGCTGATGCTGGAACAGGCAGGAACTGGCAGGGAAGGGCTCCGCCGAGGGTGCAATGTGTTTGGAGAGCCTCCCATAAATTCTAATCCAGACATTTGCATCCTGTATTTTTCCCCCTACAAGAAACCTGTGAGAACCAGATAGTTCAATTTACAAGTGAGGAGGCTAGGATTCGGGAAATAACTTGCTTCCCCTCACCAAAAAATGCAGCTTTTTCCCAATCCGCCCAGGTATGCTGGTCCAGAGACTCTCAGACATGGGGCAGAGCTGTTCCCTTGCTCCCCTGTGCACAGCCGCTCATGAGGCAGTCGGGAGGCATGGCGGGTCCTAGCCCTGGCCCACCACCTCGGCAGAGCCTCACACAACAAGCCAGACCACCCTCCTCACTCCACGGGCGCCGCCATTTTCCACTTTTGGACTTCCTTCTCGTCAGAACTCCACCCAGCAGACCAGCCCATCACAGCCCGGATCACCGACACCCACCCTGCAGCAGCTTTTTCCTCAATCCGCCCAGGTATGCTGGTCCAGAGACTCTCACACATGGGGCAGAGCTGTTCCTTGCTCTCCCTGTGCACAGCCGCTCATGAGGCAGTCGGGAGGCATGGCGGTTCTAGCCCTGGCCCACCACCCGGCAGAGCCTCACAACAAGCCAGGCCACCCCTCCTCACTCCACGGGCGCCGCCATTTTCCACTTTTGACTTCCCTCTCGTCAGAACTCCACCCAGCAGACCAGCCCATCACAGCTCTGGCACCGCTGCGGCGGCCGCGCCGGTTCATCAATAAATGCTTTATTTGGAGGTGTTTAAAAAAGAGTTTGCCTCCCGCCGGCAAGCCTGGCAAGCTTCTCGTGTTGTATATGATATGCCAAATTCCAGTAACACTATATTAGGTCATTCCCATGACCTAATATAATGGTTTGAGGCTCTTGTGTTCCTGTAGCAAGCCGATGCCCCTGGCTCTACTGGCATGAGACAGGACATATGGAGATATTACTGGTGCCCGCTCTAGCAAATAGATGATCAACGGAAGATCGCGTGGATCGTGATCGACAAGAAACCTGTGAGAACCAGAGTAGTTCAATTTTACAAGTGAGGAGGCTAGGATTCGGGAAATAACTTGCTTCCTCACCAAAAAATGTGATTGTGAGGGACCACACAGGGCTGAGCTTTAGTGGCCCCCTGGGGCTACATCCAGTGGTACTCAGGGGCTCAAGGGATTAAACCTAGGGGCCCTCGCCCCCAATACATGTGCTTTATAACTTAAACGGCATCATGGCCCAAATATATTATATATGTGTGTAAATATAGTTTTGCTTCTTATAGGGTGTGTGTGTGTGTTTGTGTGTGTGTGAGAGAGAGAGAGAGAAAGAGAGAGAGAGTATGTTTCTTTTAGGAAAGTGAAGGAGGTAAAAATGGGGGGAGAACATATCAAGAACAAGTCTAGGGCTGAAAGACAGTAATGGGGCAATGTGCCTTTCATGCACTCACTCTGGTTTGATCTGGGTACCAGATACAAGCATCGAAGGGTCACTGGGGATCCCTGAGCACAGAGCCAGGAGTAAGACCTGAGTACAGCCAAAATAACCCCACAGGGAACAAAGGAAGTCTGTAGGTCCCCTACAGATATCTAAACATACACATTAATTTTTTTTTTGTCATGCCTGGCAATCCTCAGGATTGACTCCTGCTGCCCCTCAGAATTCTGTTAGTGGTGCTTGGGGGAACATATGGGATGCCAGCCATTGAACACAGGCTGGCCACATGCAAAGGAAACGCTCTACCCACTGAACTATTGCTCCGCCCCAGTATATTCATTTTTTAACTCACTGCATTTGATAAGACTCCTCCCTGAAACGCTGACAAATCTTGGCACTGTGGGCAAACTGTGCCCCTTAGGCATACCAACAACACACATCAACCTAAAACAGATAAAATCTGCGCCTCATGGAATTTCCTTAAACGTAATAGTTCAGGAGAACATTCTATTCTGCTAAAAAAAATAGAAACAGGATTCCAAGTTAATAAAATCCAAAGAAAGATAACTGCTTATACCCAGGTATCTATTTTTAAAACCTTGATCTATTTGAAGGTTTAATGATGACAAGGGTTAGTTTATTAATGTTGAGGTTTTAAGTAGTGTCCAATTTCTCTGGGAAAGGTTTTATTACACAGGAGAAAGGCGAGCCCAGAGAAGAGAAACTAGGCTAAGGTTCAACCTTCCCACCAAGAGTAGCTGAGGGGGGGTCATGGACCCAGAGTGGGTTTTGTAGGAAGAAAGCACAGGAATGGGAACAGGTAGATGCTGTCACTCTGTACAAGGGAACAGGCCGTTCACTGACCCGAGGGACATTCTAAAAAACGGAGAAGCTATCTGAGACTTGCAGTGGACACAGGTTCCGCCAAGTAAACCAACAAATTGGTTTACATCCTTCCCATCGCATTCTGCACTTTAATGCTAAGCACCATCTAGGATCTCATACTACATACACAACACCACAAACACCCCTAAAAGAACAATGAAGTCAAAGAGAACACTGCATTTTTATTTCCCTTTTATTTAAGAGCCAGCAAAAGTGATTAATTACTTGCTGGCTCGCCAACCCTGGGGGGTGCAGGAGAACCAAAATCCAAACAAGAAGAAACAGCCAAATAGCACAAGAATGATTTGTAGAAATCTGGCTTTGTTTCTTTAAAGGCTTTGATAACGGAACCGCTTAAACTTTGGGACAGATGTGTTCTATAATTTCCTTGCTTGACGTCGCTGGAAAGGGAACAGTAAGTTCAAGCTTTTTTCTAGTTTTATGAAAGGCTACTTCTATTTCCATTTAAGTAGCATGTAAGGAATAACTACTTTCTTCTATTCATCTCTCCCGGCGTATCACTTCAGTTTAACATGAGAATATAGATGTGACTTTGTCAGAAAGAGGCCAGGAGGTAAGTTAAAAAAGCTGGTGTGCGTGTTACCCACAGGAAGGCTGGGTCCAAACCCTGGCTCAACGTTCCTCGAACACCGCTGGCAGGGCTCAAAGCTCCCCGCCAACCCACCCTTCTCCCCCACGCCCTGCCCCTCCAAAAAAAAAAGCATACGGATCACTTTTCTTTTTCACTCTTGACAAAATGTTTACTAATGTTAGGGCCATTAAGAAATTTCCATGGTTAGTCCAGAATTTATACTACACGCATGATCTCAGAACAGCACGCCCTGACGTGAAAAAATCATGTCCAATCCTAAACAGCCTCATCTGACCACAGCGAAAGCAGGCAGGAGTCCCAGGCCAGGGTCTCTCGGCCAATGCGAGAAAAACAGAAGTTCTCTTGCTCCTGTGCAGAAATGGTTCTCACGACCAAAGTGCTATTAATTCTACTCTCCTTTGTGTTTTCCAAGCTAGGCGAATGAGAAGGTCCTCCAGGGTATCTATGAGAAGTTGATTCCCCCAATCCTAGCCATAGTAATTCTGAAGTACGCAACTCAATATATGTACGTATGTATGTATGTATGTATGTATGTGATTATGCATGCAGCACGACAGCAAGCTGCTATATAATATAATGCAAAACAATCCAGCAAATAAGGGAACTATTCTTAGATACATTATGACCGCTAGGATAGCCAAGGACCATTTTACTTTCTTAGGTTTTGGTCCACACTCAGCTGTTCAGGCCTTATCCCTGACTCTCCCTTCGCCCTCAGGGATCGCACCTGATGATGCTCAGGGGACCATATGGAGTGCTGGGGGTATGAACTTGGATTGGTTACATACAGGAGAGCATTCTGCCCTCTGTACTACCTCTCCAGCCTGTTGGACGTTTTACTGTACTAGGGGGACATACACAAACTAACATGAGGACTTGGGCTTAGGTGGTTCTCCTTTTTATTTATATTTATTTTTTGATTTTTGGGTCACACTCAGCAATGCTCAGGGTTATTCCTAGGCCTGCACTCAGAATTACTCCTGGTGGTGTTTGGGGACTATATGGGATGTCGAAGAATCGTAACCCTGGGTTGGCTTGCATGTAAAGAGCCAAATGCCCTTACCTGCTTTAAGCTAACGCCTCCAGCCCCTCATGGTAGGCTGCGTCTGAGAGGTGCATGCATACAGCCCTGAAACTATTTAGTCGACAATGAAAATATCCACCACCTCCTAAAGATTCTTCCATTGAAATTCTTTCCTCCCCTACCTGTCCCATTACCCTAAACACCCAGTAATCTTCTGTCACTAGAAATTAGCTTTTCTAGACTGATACACAGCCTTGACTTTTTCCCCCACTGACCATTTTGAGGTGGTAAGATCAGTATCGGCACCATTTCCGGGATCTCAAATTTTAACTTGATTCTTAGAATAAAATTCTAACATTGTAAACATAACAAAGCCATTAATTTAATTTCTATTTAGAACCTCTGTTTGCTATACTCTCTGGCTTTTTTTTTTTCTAAGTACACCTATGAGGACCACATTTGTCTGTCTTTCCCTGGTATTGTTCCAAGATAATGAAGACTGCATAAAGTGAATTAGTATGTGTCACCATCAATTTCTCACTATTCTAACTTGAACTATATCCTTCCCTAAAGGTCTAATGAATCTCGGATCCCAAAGTCCACTCTGGAACTACCCTTTGGGGCAGAGTTTAACTGAAAATTCAATTGTTAACAGATGCAGAGCTACTGAGATTATCCACTCCTGAGTGAACCTTGAAAATTACGGTTTCCATATCTTGTTAAGTGTTTGTTATGTAATGTAAGACACGGGCACGGTTTGTTCTGGGGCAGGTAGCTTTGAACATCAGCGGGGTAAGTTTATTCAGTCCCCGCTCCCTCACAAGGAACTAAATACCGGTGGCACACAAGAAGGCCCATTCTAGGCCGGACTACGATGGCTGGAGCAGATGTGGCTAAAGCTAGAGCTCTGGCTGAGCTTCTCAGGGGCGGCACCAGAGCCCTGATGGCCACTCGCCGTTTCAGCTGCAATGAGGCAAGGAAGCAGCCTGCGGACACCCCACCTGCTAAAGCATCTGTGATGATACCTGTCTGAATTCAGTGGGAATTTTAAAAATATGTGAGTCACTCCTGCTCATTCATGATACTGTAATGTGCAACTTTCCTTTCTTCCTTGATCAATCAGGATGCTGTGTGGGCGTGTATGGCCAGGGGATCACCGCCAGGCAGGCTTCCATAACTACACCTGGTGGTGCTCAGAGGCCCACCCGGTCACAGGTATGGACGTCTACAGCGCCCCAAGTCTTGCCTTTTTTAATGCTTTTATATTAATTTATCTTCATGCAAAACTGGTACTTAAACAATAATCATGTAACCATAATAACCCATATTACTCTAAAATCATGAACAGTCTAATACAGAAATGTTCTAAACCCTTTCAAAATAGTGATTACCGCACTACTCACGCTTCCTCTCTTGATATCTGGGGTAATGTGTTGGTTCACTCTTCAGAGTTTATTCTGAACGTGAGTTTCTCCTGTTCAGGCCGGCCTCCCCACTGCAAGGGGCACCAAAGGTAAGAAGACACATCCCTGTTGGATGACAGATGTAGCTAACTGAGCTTTGGTGTTTTGTCCACTCACAGCTTAATCTACTTGTCAAGGTTCATTCTATTTTATTTTCCTCGTGTCACACCGTCAATGTGCTCAGGGTTTCTCCTGGCTCACACTCAGAGTTACTCCTGGCGGTGCTTAGGGACCATAGGGATGCAGGGATCAAATGGGCTGGCTGGCATGCGCCAGTCGCTGTGAGGTAAACGCCCTACTCGGGAGGGCTATCGCCCAGCCCCAAGGTTCATTCTAATGAGACCTCTTCAATGTAAACACTGCCAGAGGGTGTGGCAGTTGCAGAAGTCACCTTGACTGGAATAACATTCTGACTTTATATATCTACTAAGACTCCTATGTTTTCTAGATTGGGCATAGCTCCTCTTATACCCACTGCACCCAGCGTGAGAGAGTTAGAATTTACCAGAAGATTACCACCCTGCACGTTGAGATTATAGGGAGATTATAGGAAGGATCATACTAGCTTGTTCTCAGGCAGGCAAGTGTGACCCTTTCAGTATACAGAGAACAAGATACTCAGAGTCACCCTGGTGCAGATAATAAATAAGAAGGACCTTGTGGGTACCATCTAGATTGCATGAAGCCCATGAAATGAAGATGTATTACTTTATACCAGCTCTCTCTCTCTCTCTCTCTCTCTCTCTCTCTCTCTCTCTCTCTCTCCTAGTGTTTTACATAAGAGATAATCTCGGGATTAGTCCTCTAATCTTTTGTTATACCTGCAATAGGGGTGTGGTAACGCCTCTACACTCTGTTTAGGTTCTTGTTGACACCTCCCTGACCTCCCTGGATTACTTGGTGTATATAAGGGGACTGACTTGAGGCCTCTTCTCTCGCTCGGCTTTTTGCCCTTCTTTGGGGTGGACTCTCTGGGTGAGAATCCTCTCTTTGGTGGGAGACTCAGGGGCTCTTGTATGGTCTAAATTCTGACCAGAGCTAGAGTCCTTCATTATATTGGATTGCGGTTAGAGCTTTTGTACTATTACAAGCCTTTTTTGGCACTGCACTGACCTCGTGAGTTTTCATCCGTCCTCTGGCGTCCTTGAGGTAGAAGAGAACTTCTGTTCTGATAGTTGGGGACCACAGCGGCATCCCCGACACATCCCAAGCTTAATTTCAAGTAAATCTACCTAAGCTTTGAGGGGTGCTAAGTTCACAAAAAATGTAAAAGGCACAAGGAACACACTACAGTTTGCTGTGCACTCCTGAAAACTGTTCAAATACCCTAAAACATCTCCGCGCCGGTCATAAACCGCAGTTAGTAAAATGAGCGTGCCATAATTTCCTTTACTTGTTTTTCCTAGAAAACATTCTCAAACATTCTTAAAACACAACGTATTACCATGAAGCCACAGTCGTTAAGAAACTTTAACTGCATTCCCTGATTGCACCTGATTTTTTATAAGGTATCCTCTTAACAGAATTATGTTAGCTATTATAGTTAGCTGGGCACCAGTGAAGATATAAATCAAGAACCTTTTCAAATAAAGGAAAAGAAAGTCACACATGAGATTTATGGTGGTACCCACATTCGATGCAAACAGAATAAAACAATATTCAGAAATTTTAAGAATGCCCATAATGACGTCAGCCATCTTGGAATAATATTAGAGATTTACAGCAAGTCAAAATAGCTGGTATATTTCCTCAGCTCAACATTTAAAGGCTTGATATCAACATCGCCAGAATCTTAACATACTTAAGTACTGAATTCTTCCAGCAAAAGAGAAATGGTGCAAAGGGTCAAGAGTCAGTGCAGGAAGTAGGTGCCTGCTTGTCTCTAGGTCGCTTCAAGATGGCTCAAACTCAGCACTATGACCTACGGCCCAGGCGGCCAGAGGTCAGTCCTGAGCACAGAGCCAGGAGTCATCCTCAACAGGGACAGCTTTGACTCCTCAGCTCAAAAAGAAACAGAGCGCGGGGTAAAGACCCAGAGATCAAATTATTTTCTTATAATACAGAGAACAATGTATCCCTCCTCCCACCAAAATCATGTAGCTTCTAACTGAAATTAGGAAAGTTAAGGTCATATTACTTGAGAGAGATTCCTCCATCCAAGATATTAGTATCATTTGTTATTAATGTGTGCATAACACATTTGCTATTAAGAGATGCTGAGTAAGAGTGTAGTTAAATTGTTAAGTTATTATTTTTGGCCTTTTTGGTTACACGCGCGATGCTCCAGTGGTTACTACTGGCTGGGCACCCAGGAATTACTCCTGGCAGCGTTCAGGACAATACGGATGTGGGAATTAAACCTGGGCCAGCTGAGAAGGCAAATGTGCTCCCCCGCTGTACTATCGCCTGGCCCCCAAGTTTGTCTATAACTCTACATAAAGTTTTCAGCCCTGAGTACATTAATGTAAGCTTTACACTTTCAACTCTTGTCATACAGGAAAAATGGGAACAGAGTAAACGATTATGTATGCAGAGTTTTGATAAAAAGTTAAAAGAACAAATATATTAAATGTGTGTCTTATATAAGAATTCAACAAATACTCAATCCAACAAAATGGAAAGTCGGAATTACTGCACAATACATCATAGTCAGGGGAAGTAGAAGAGAGTTCGATTTCCTTCAACCCTCATTCAGCCTGTCAAAGATATTAAAGTAGCATCTGCTCTCTCAGTGAGAAAGTTCAGAGAACTACTATAGATTAATAACGGTAACAACAAACCCAGAGAAACACAGAGATAGAAAACACTTTAAACCACATCTCGTACTTACCACATCACTGGCACTGGAGAACTCATTATTAACTAAACTTTCAAGAGCTATCCACCGAACCGGTCTGTTTTCGTTGTCTCCTGGGACAGTGATAACCCATGGGGAACAAGTCTCTGGACAGGGCATATTCGCGCATCTTAACCTGAAGTGTGTCGTCGATGCTGAAAGGCAAAGACATTACTGTCAAATGGAACTGAGACTACAGACCTGGCTGACCCCTAAATGCGCACTGCTCTCGCGGTGCCTCCTGGGAAGGACGGATGCAGGAGCACTGAACACCGACCCCCAGCGACGTCTCTGGACACTCATACAGTTCCTGGCAGCCAGGTCTTTATGGATGACTTCCCTTCGGGCCAGGTAGCTCATGCCGCGGCCGTGAATGGCCATGTGGACCAGGTCTTGCTGAGAAATTGCCTGCAGTAACAGAAAGCAAAATCTGCAATCAGCACCCAAAAAATTAGGATGGCAGCGATTTTTTTTACTCCATCCCAATTACTTAATACCTACACATCCAGTTCCACTAAACTTTTTTGAAGAACATGTTCCCATAGCTCCCTAATTATTATTGTATTTTTGGCTCTGGATTTGGGTCACAGCTCAGGTGCTGTGGGCTCAATTATCATTTCCTCGGTGGTGATTGGGCCAATGGGGTGCTGGGATGGAACCTGGGTTGGCGGTATGTTGACAAAAATCATAACAACTCTCTATGTCAGTAGGCTACAAATATCATTGGCTTTGAGACAGACACACAGTTAACGTTGATACTAAGGGAGGCCGTAGGTGTAGTAAGGACAGGCGCTAGATGAGTTAAATTGAGCAGTTTTATCATCTGCTCAATTCTGCTTTGAACATACATAATTGTTGATTTTTAAGGGGATTATGACATGGCGATAATATCATAATACACATATTAATCAATGAAAGTGATCATTTCAAAAGGTAATCACGTATTTTAGTGCATTTTTTTCTTTCATTTACCTTTCCAGAAAAAATCTCTGGATCGCCTGGGTTCGATCCCTGGCATCCCATATGGTCCTCAAGCACCGCCAGGAGTGATTCCTGAGTGCAGAGCCAGGAGTAACTCCCTGAGCACCGCTCGGGTGTGACCCAAATAGCAAAAAAAAAGCAAGAAAAGAAAAGAAAAACCAGTGGTCTAGGAGCACAGATCAATAGAGAGTTCTCCAGAACAGTCAAATTTCTCTTGAAATACTTATTTCCCTCTTCCTTAACATATTTTGGTTATTAAAATGATGCATGCCCAGAGAGTCTCCACAGAAAGAGTGGTATTTTAGGCAAAATTGAAGTCTTAGATATTTTAAATTTTATTTTCTCGCCATTTATTATTTTATTAGGATTTAGATCCAGATTCAAAATTCTGGATATGAAGTATAGGTAGGTCAGCTATCAGAAACCAAGCACAGAACATTTAGTGAAATAACATACTTGTAAACTCCACTGAAATAATAGTCATATTATCCCAGCATCCTAAAACCATAGTTAAAAACTATCTGTTCTAAATGGAGCGACAGTCCAGCTGGTAGGCATTTGCCTTGCACGCTGGGTCGGCTCAGGCCGCCTGGGTTCGATCCCGCATTCCATATGGCTCTGGGCACCGCTTTCAGGAGTGATTCCTGAGTGCAGAGCCAGGAGTAACCCCTACATCGCAGGGTGACCCAAAAAGAAAAAAAAACTATCTGTTTTGTGTGGCTAATAATTACCTAAAGTGCTAATACCAATTCCAGAACTGAGCACAACACAGGCAAAAGGTACATGATATATTGTAATGTAATTATGTATTGTAATCCACAATGTGAAAGGAAGAAAAAGATATAGAGAGAAAGGGAAAGAAATGAAAGAACGCCATGGAGCAGGCTAGGGAAGGGGTAGGAATCGACATTGGTGGTGGGAAATGGGCACTGGTGGAGGATGGGTGCTGGAACATTGTCTGAAACCCAAATATGAACATCTTATGGAACATCTTTGTACTGTGGATCACAGTGGTATAATAAAAATACTTTAAAAATACCCTTATTTTTAGTTTTTTGTTCTTTAACAGGTCTTTTTTTTTTCAAGTTTATTATTATCAAGAAGAACAACAGCTACATTCACAAGGGCTTTAGACACTACTAAGTAAATAACTAGTAATTGATACTTAAGCAAATGCTTCACCTGAGGATTATTGGCTCTACTTCAATTTGCACTCCGTCAAAAGACTTGAGGTTCCAATTCATGTAAGGCAGTAACACTAAGGGGCTTTTCCTTCTATACACACATGGGTAATAGGTAGAAGATTCCTATAAATATTAAAACATTGGAAGAGAGACTTGTGGTCTAAACCTCAGGAGCTTATAATAGTCATGGCAACAACACCTAAAAACAAAAATGAAATACTAACAGACTTAAAGCATGACTACCATGAAAAGTGTAGAATTAGAAATTACTTAAAACTGAGGCTGGAGCGATAGTCCAGTGGGTAGGGCATTTTGTCTTGCACGCATCCGGTTCAGGCCGTCCGGTACGATCCCTGAGACCCCATATGGTCCTCGAAACCGCCAGAGTTCCTGAGTGCAGAGCAAGGAGAAACTCCTGAGACGCTGGTGTGACCTAGAGTTAAAAAAAAAAAAAACTTTTAAAACTAGATTTTATTATTTCATATTATATATACATACATACATATACATACATACATACATGCATACATACATACATTACATACATACATACATACATACATACATACATACATACATACATACATATATGTGCGCTTTTCTGGGATTTAAAAGAAATCACACACCTAAAAAGTCATTTCCCCTGACTGATCTCAAAGATATACTGTGCAGTAATATTCTCTGAGGAGTAAACATAGAAACCCTGAAAACTGATTCTGACCACGAATGCATTATAGCATCCATTTAGTTCATCATTTCACCTGAAAATATAACGGCCCTGGGCAGACTGGAGAAGAATAAGATCACTAAAACAGCACTCCTTCAGGCTGAGAATGCCATGAAAACCGCTAAAGAAAACTGTAGCTGGTCACATGGGCTTACAACCGGGCTTCTGTTCCTGAATTTCTACTTTGGTATCGTGATGACCATCTCCTGTGGCCTTATTTTCCACTCATCGACCACAGGGATCAAACAACCATAAAGTTTGCTATGATGTCCAAAATAAGGTCAAGCTCAGGGAAACAATCTTGTGCCTTTCTCAAACTTCCACAGCACACCCACACACATTCCATTCTATTACAAAATGTTATTTGTTTCTATTATTGCCTGAACAAATTATTAATTTTCTCCAACATCATGTGGGCCTTTACATACTCAAAAATACTAAGTTGAAAAATTTGAAGGCAAACACCAAGATGGATTTTAATTTTACACAATAATGGTTTGCATTCATGCACATAATAAGCATTTGATAAAACATTTGACAGACATACAAAGCACAGTCTTAAGGAAAATGCCCTTGTAAATCAGGGACACCGGTGGTGGGAAATGTCACTGCGGAGGGATGAGCACTGAACACTGTGAAGACTGAAACCCAAACATGAACATCTTTGTAATTGTATATGTCACAGTGGAACAATGAAAGAATAATTAAAAGAGAGAATTCTTGCCTAAATGTGTTTAATAAGTACTCCCTCTTATTTAGACTGACATGACATCTTCTAGTTCCATCCAAGTTGTAGCCAAGGCAGAATTTTTAATTTTCTTAAGGATGAGTAATATTTTATTGTGTTTATTGCACTTTAAAATCCATTTATATGTCC
>JAJIBD010033190.1:0-44385 GCA_021461705.1 Cryptotis parvus | reverse complement strand
GAACCCCACCCAGCAGACCAGCCCATCACAGCCCGGATCACCGACACCCCCACCCTGCAGCTTTTCCTCAATCCGCCCAGGTATGCTGGTCCAGAGACTCTCAGACATGGGGCAGAGCTGTTCCTTGCCTCCCTGTGCACAGCCGGTTCATGAGGCAGTCGGGAGTCATGGCGGGTTCTAGCCCTGGCCCACCACCGGGCAGAGCCTCACAACAAGCCAGGCCACCCCTCCTCACTCCACGGCGCCGCCATTTTCCACTTTTGGACTTCCTTCTCGTCAGAACTCCACCCAGCAGACCAGCCCATCACAGCCAGGTTCGCGCTACGCCTGTGCCGCGCCGTTCATTAATAAATGCTTTATTTGGAGGTGTTTAAAAGAGTTTGCCTCCCGCCGGCAAGCCTGGCAAGCTTCGTGTTGTATATGATATGCCAAATTCCAGTAATACTATATTAGGTCATTCCCATGACCTAATATAATGGTTTGAGGCTCTTGTGTTCCTGTAGCAAGCCGATGCCCCTGGCTCTACTGGCATGAGACAGGACATATAGAGATATTCACTGGTGCCCGCTCTAGCAAATAGATGATCAACGGGAAGATCGTGGATCGTGATCGACAAGAAACCTGTGAGAACCAGATAGTTCAATTTTACAAGTGAGGAGGCTAGGATTCGGGGAAATAACTTGCTTCCCTCACCAAAAAATGTGATTGTGAGGACCACACAGGGCTGAGCTTTAGTGGCCCCTGGGGCTACATCCAGTGGTACTCAGGGGCTCAAGGGATTAAACCTAGGGCCCCGCGACTCCCAATACATGTGCTTTATAACTTAAACCACATCATGGCCCAAATATATTATATATGTGTAAATATATTTGCTTCTTATATAGGTGTGTGTGTGTGTGTTTGTGTGTGTGTGTGTGAGAGAGAGAGAGAGAGAAAGAGAGAGAGAGTATGTTTCTCTTTAGGAAAAGTGAAGGAGGTAAAAATGGGGGAGAACATATCAAGAACAAGTCTAGGGCTGGAAAGACAGTAATGGGGCAATGTGCCTTTCATGCACCTCACTCTGGTTTGATCTGGGTACCAGATACAAGCATCGAAGGGTCACTGGGGATCCTGAGCACAGAGCCAGGAGTAAGACCTGAGTACAGCCAAAAATAACCCCACAGGGAACAAAGGAAGTCTGTAGGTCCCCTACAGATATCTAAACATACACATTAATTTTTTTTTTGTCATGCCTGGCAATCCTCAGGATTTACTCCTGGCTCTGCCCCTCAGGAATTCCTGTTAGTGGTGCTTGGGGGACCATATGGGATGCCAGCCATTGAACACAGGCTGGCCACATGCAAGGGAAACGCTCTACCCACTGAACTATTGCTCCGGCCCCAGTATATTCATTTTTTAACTCACTGCATTTGATAAGACTCCTCCCTGGTGCTGACAAACTTGGCACTGTAGGGCAAACTGTGCCCCTTAGGCATACCAACAACACACATCAACCTAAAACATAAATCTGCGCCTCATGGAATTTCCTTAAACGTGCTAGTTCAGGGGAACATTCTATTCTGCTAAAAAAATAGAAACAGGATTCCAAGTTAATAAAATCTAAAGAAAGATACCTGCTTATACCCAGGTATCTATTTTTAAAACCTTGATCTATTTGAAGGTTTAATGATGACAAGGGTTAGTTTATTAATGTTGAGGTTTTAAGTAGTGTCCAATTTCTCTGGGAAAGGTTTTATTACACAGGAGAAAGGCGAGCCCAGAGAAGAGAAACTAGGCGGAAGGTTCTTCCTTCCCACCAAGAGCAGCTGGAGGGGTTCATCGACCCAGAGTGGGTTTTGTAGGAAGAAAAGCACAGGAACTGGGAACAGGTAGATGCTGTCACTCTGTACAAGGGAACAGGCCGTTCACTGACCAGAGGGACATTCTAAAAACGGAGAAGGTATCTGAGACTTGCAGTGGACACAGGTTCCACAACAAGTATACCAACAAATTGGCTTACATCCTTCCCATCGCATTCTGCACTTACTGCTAAGCACCAGCTAGGGATCTCATACTACATACGCAACACTAATAAACACCCCTAAAAGAACAATGAAGTCAAAGAGAACACTGCATTTTTATTTCCTCTTTTATTTAAGAGCCAGCAAAAGTGATTAATTACTTGCTGGCTCGCCAACCCTGGGGGTGCAGGAGAACCAAAATCCAAACAAGAAGAAACAGCCAAATAGCACAAGAATGATTTGTAGAAAACTTGCTTTGCTCTTTAAAGGCTTCTGATAACGGAACCGCTTAAACTTTAGACAGATGTGTTCTATAATTTCCTTGCTTGACGTCGCTGGAAAGGGAACAGTAAGTTCAAGCTATTTTTTCTAGTTTTATGAAAGGCTACTTCTATTTCCATTTAAGTAGCATGCAAGGAATAACTACTTTCTTCTATTCATCTCTCCCGGCGTGTCACTTCAGTTTAACATGAGAATGTGCTGATGTGACTTTGTCAGAAAGAGGCCAGGAGGTGAGTTAAAAGGCTGGTGTGCGTGCGTTACACACAGGAAGGCTGGGTCCAAACCCCCGGCTCAACGTTCCCCCGAACACCGCTGGGCAGGGCTCAAAGCTCCCCGCCAACCCACCCCTTCTCCCCCACGCCCTGCCCCCCAAAAAAAAAAAAAAAAGTATACGGATCACTTTTCTTTTTTCAATCTTTGACAAAATGTTTACTAATGTTAGGGCCATTAAGAAATTTCCATGGTTAGTCCAGAATTTATATTACACGATGATCTCAGAACAGCACGCCCTGACGTGAAAATCATGTCCAATCCTAAACAGCCTCATCTGACCACAGTGAAAGCAGGCAGGAGTCCCAGGCCAGGGTCTCGGCTAATGCTAGAAACAGAAGTTCTCTTGCTCTTGTGCAGAAATGGTTCTCACGACTAAAGTGCTATTAATTTACTCTGCTTTGTGTTTTCCAAGCAAGGCGAATGAGAAGGTCCTCCAGGGTGTCTGTGAGAAGTTGATTCCCCAATCCTAGCCTAGTAATTCTGAAGTACGCAACTCAATGTATATGTATGTATGTATGTATGTATGTATGTATGTATGTATGTATGCATGCATGCATGGCATGCAAGCATGTATATAATATACATGCAAAACAATCCAGCAAATAAGGGAACTATTCTTAGATACATTAAGGACCGTGGTAGGATAGCCAAGGACCATTTTAATTTTTAGGTTTTGGTCCACACCCAGCTATTCAGGGCTTATTCCTGACTCTTCCTTCGCTCAGGGATCGCACCTGATGATGCTCAGGGGACCATATGGAGTGCTGGGGTGTGAACTTGGATTGGCTACACACAGGGAGAGCATTCTGCCCTCTGTACTACCTCTCCAGCCTGTTGGACAGTTTTACTGTAGTATGTGGACATACAATAAACTAACATGAGGAATTGGGCTAGGTAGGTTCTTCTTTTTATTTATATTTATTTTTTGATTTTTTGGGTCACACTCAGCAATGCTCAGGGGTTATTCCTAGCTCTGCACTCAGGAATTACTCCTGGTGGTGCTTGGGGACTATATGGGATGCTGAAGAATCGAACCTGGGTTGGCTGCATGCAAGACAAATGCCCTACCTGCTGTGCTATCGCTCCAGCCCCGTTTTGGTAGGTTCTGAGATATGTATACAGCTCTGAAACTATTTAGTCGAGATAATGAAAATATCCACCACCTCCTAAAGATTCTTCCATTGAAATTCTTTCCTCCTACCCGCCCCATTACCTCTAAACACCCAGTAATCTTCTGTCACTAGAAATTAGCTTTTCTAGACTGATACACAGCCTTGATCTTTTCCCACTGTCCATTTTTAGGTGGTAAGATCAGTGTATCTGCACTATTTGACTTTCAAATGTTAAACTTGCATTCTCAGAATAAAATCCTAACATTGTAAACATAACAAAGCCATTAATTTAATTTCATTTAAAAATTCTGTTTGCTATACTTCTGCTTTATTTTTTCTAAGTACAATTATGAGGGACCATGATTTGTCTGTCTTTTCCTGGTATTGTTCCAAGATAATGAAGACTGCATAAAGTGAATTAGTATGTGTCATCATCACAATTCTCACTATTCTAACTTGAACTATATCCTTCCCTAAAGGTCTAATGAATCCTCGGATCCCAAAGTCCACTCTGGAACTACCTTTTGGGGCAGAGTTTAACTGAAAATTCAATTGTTAACAGATGCAGAGCTACTGAGATTATTCACTCCTGAGTGAACCTTGAAAATTACGGTTTCCATTTCTTGTTAAGTGTTTTTTTTTCTGTTATGTACGAAGAGACGGCACTGTTTGTTCTGGCGTGGCAGGTATTTTGAACATCAGCGAGGTAAGTTTATTCAGTCCCCGTCCTCACAAAGGAACACAAACACCGGTGGTACACAAGAAGGCCCATTCTAGGCCGGACCACGATGGCTGGAGCAGATGTGGCGAAAGCTAGAGCTCTCGCTGGGCTTCTCAGGGGCGGCACCAGAGCTGCTGATGGCCACCTGTTGTTTCAGCTGCAATGAGGCAAGAAGCAGCCTTGCGAAATCTCACCTGCCAAAGCATCTGTGATGATACCTGTCTGAATTCAGTGGGAATTTTAAAAAATATGTGAGTCACTCTGCTCATTCATGATACTGTAATGTGCAACTTTCCTTTCTTCCTTGATCAATCAGGGATGCTGTGTGGGCGTGCAGGGCCAGGGATCACCGCCGCCAGGCAGGCTTCCACAACTACACCTGGTGGTGCTCAGAGGCCCACCCGGTCAGGGCAGGCATGGACGTCTCCAGCGCCCCAGTTTTGCCTTAATGCTTTTATATTAATTTATCTTCATGCAAAACTGGTACTTAAATAATAATCATGTAACCATAATAAAAACCCATATTACTCTAAAATCATGAAGAGTCTAATACAGGAAATGTTCTAAACTTTCAAAATAGTGATTATCGCATTACCACGGCCTCTCTTGATATCTGGGGTAATGTGTTGGTTCACTCTTCAGGAGTTTATTCTGAACGTGAGTTTCTCCTGTTCAGGTTGGCCTCCCACGGCAAGGGGCACCAAAGGTAAGAAGACACATCCCTGTTGGATGACAGATGTAGCTAACTGGGAGCTTTGGTGTTTTGCCCACTCACAGCTTAATCTACTTAAGCCAAGGTTCATTCTATTTTATTTTTCCTTTTTGTGTCACACCCGGCAATGCTCAGGGTTTCTCCTGGCTCTGCACTCAGGAATTACTCCTGGCGGTGCTCAGGGGACCATAGGGGATGCCAGGGATCAAACCGGGGCCGGGCTGGCATGCGCCAGCCGCGTGTGAGGCAAACGCCCTACCCGCTGGGCTATCGCTCCAGCCCCCCAAGGTTCATTCTAATGAGACCTCTCTTCTATGTAAACACTGCTAGAGGGTGTGGCAGTTACAGAAGTCACCTTGACTGAATAACTTCTGACTTATACATCTACTAAGACTCCTATGTTTTCTAGATTGGGCACAGCTCCTCTTTATACCCACTGCACCCAGCGTGGGACAGTTAGAATTTACCAGAAGATTGCCACCCTGGCTACGTTGAGATTATAGGAAGATTATATGAAGGATCATACTAGTTTGCTCTCAAGCAGGCAAGTGTGACCCTTTCAGTATACAGAGAAAAAGATACTCAGAGTCACCCTGGTGCAGATAATAAATAAGAAGGACCTTGTGGGTACCATCTAGATTACATGAAGCCCATGAAATGAAGATGTATTACTTTATACCAGCTCTCTCTCTCTCTCTCTCTCCTCTCTCTCTCTCTCTCCCCCCCCCAGTGTTTTACATAAGAGATAATCTCGGGATTAGTCCTTGGCTAATCTTTGTTTATACCTGAAGGGGCCGCCCTTCAACTCTGTTTAGGGTTCTTTGTTGACACCTCCCTGACCTCCCTGGATTACTTTGGTGTATATAAGGGACTGACTTGAGGCCCCTTCGCCGCTTTTTGCTCCTTCTTTTGGGTAGGACTCCTCTCGGGTGAGATCCTTTCTCTTTGGTGGGAGACTCAGGCTCTTTTGTATGGTCTAAATTCTGACCAGAGCTAGAGTCCTTTCATTATATTGGATTGCGGTGGTAGAGCTTTTGTACTATTAAAAGCCTTTTTGGCATTGCACTGGACTCGTGAGTTTTCATCCGTTCCCCTGGCGTCCCTCGGAGGTAGAAGAGAACTTCTGTTCTGATACTGTCGGGGACCCCAGCGGCATCCCCGACACATCCCGCTAGATAATTTCATAAATCTACCTGCTTCTAGGTGTTAAGTTCACAAACAATGTAAAGGCACAAGGAACACACTACAGTTTGCTGTGCACTCTGAAAACTGTTCAAATACCCTAAAACATCTCCACAACAACATAAACCGCGTTAGTAAAATGAGCGTGCCATAATTTCCTTTACTTGTTTTCCCCCTAGAAAACATTCTTAAACATTCTTAAAACACAACGTAATACCATGAAGACAAGAAAGTTACCGAGAAACTCTTAACTGCATTCCTGATTGCATCTGATTTCTTATAAGGTATTCTCTTAACAGAATTATGTTAGCTACTATAGTTAGCTAAGTAATTCAAAGAAGATATAAATCAAGAACCTTTTTTCAAATAAAGGAAAAGAAAGTCACACACATGAGATTTATGGTGGTACCCACATCTGATGAAAACAGAATAAAACAATATCCAGAAATTCTTAAGAATGCCTATAATGACGTCGTATCTTGGAATAATATTAGAGATTTATAGCAAGTCAAAATAGCCGTGCATATTTCCTCAGCTCAACATTTAAAGGCTTGATATCAACATCGCCAGAATCTTAACATACTTAAGTACTGAATTCTTCCAGTAAAAGAGAAATGGTGCAAAAAGGGTCAAGAGTCAGTGCAGGAAGTAGGTGCCTGCTTGCCTTCTAGGCCGCCAAGCATGGCTCAAACCTCAGCACCATGACCTACGGCCCAGGCGGCCAGAGGTCAGCCCTGAGCACAGAGCCAGGAGTCATCCCCAACAGGGACAGCTTTGACTCCCCTCAGCTCAAAAGAAACAGAGCGGCAAAAAAGACCCAGAGATGCAAATTATTTTATTTTTAATACAGAAAACAATGTATCCCTCCCCCTCCCGTCAAAATCATGTAGCTTCTAACTGAAATGTAGGAAAGTTAAGGTCATATTAATGGAGAGAGATTTCCCATCCAAGATAATAGTATCATTTGTTATTAATGTGTGCATAACACATTTGCTATTAAGAGATGCTGGTAGGAGTGGAGTTAAATTGTTGTTATTATTTTTTTGCCTTTTTGGGTCACACCAGCGATGCCCAGTGGTTACTACTGGCTCTGCACTCAGGAATTACTCCTGGCAGTGTTCAGGGGACAATACGGGATGTGGGGAATTAAACCTGGGCCAGCTGAGTGCAAGGCAAATGCCCTCCCCGCTGTACTATCGCTCTGGCCCCCAAGTTTGTCTATAACTCTACATAAAGTTTTCAGCTCCTAAGTACATTAATGTAAGCTTTACACTTTCAACTCTTGTCATACAGGAAAAATGGGAACAGAGTAAACGATTATGTATACAGAGTTTTGATAAAAATGTTAAAGAACAAATATATTAAATGTGTGTCTTATATAAGAATTCAACAAATACACAATCCCACAAAATGGAAAGGCGGAATTACTGCACAATACATCATAGTCAGGGGAAGCAGAAGAGAGTTCGGATTTCCTTCAGCCTTATTCAGCCAGTCAAAGATATTAAAGAAGCATCTGCTCTCTCAGTGAGGAAAGTTCAGAGAACTATTATTCGATTAATAACGGTAACAACAAACCCAGAGAAACACAGAGATAGAAAAACACTTTAAAACGCATCTCGGTACTTACCACATCACTAGCACTGGAGAACTCATTATTAACTAAACTTTCAAGAGCCATCCACCGAACCGGTCTGTTTTCGTTGTCTCCCAGACAGTGATAATCCATGGGGAACAAGTCTCTGGACAGGGCATTATCTGTGATCTTAACCTGAAGTGTGTCGTCCGATGCTGAAAGGCAAAGACATTACTGTCAAATGGAACGGACTGAGACTACAGACCATGGCTGGCCCTAAATGCGCACTGCTCTCACGGTGACTCCTGGGAAGGACGGATGCAGGGAGCACTGAACACCGACCCCAGCGACAAGCTCTGGACACCTACACACAGTTCCTGGCAGCCAGGTCTTTATGGATGACTTCCCTTCGGGCCAGGTAGCTCATGCCACAGGCGATCTGAATGGCCATGTGGACCAGGTCTTGCTGAGAAATTGCCTGCAGTAACAGAAAGCAAAATCTGCAATCAGCACCCAAAAATTAGGATGGCAGCGATTTTTGTTTACTCCATCCCCAATTACTTCTTAATACCTACACATCCAGTTCCACTAAACTTTTTTGGCCAAGAACATGTTCCCACAGCTCCCTTATTATTACTTGTATCTTTGGGTTTTGGATTTTGGGTCACAGCCAGCGGTGCTCAGGGCTCTATTATCATTTCCGGTGGTGATTAGGGGCCAATGGGGTGCTGGGGATGGAACCTGGGTTGGCGGTAAGCTGACAAAAATCATCAACAACTTCTTATGTCAGTAGGCTACAAATATCATTGGCTTTGAGACAGACACACAGTTAATGTTGGTACTAAGGGAGGCTGTAGGTGAGTAAGGACAGGAGCTAGATGAGTTAAATTGAGCAGGATTTAGGAGAGGGTAATATTGAAGTGTCATTAGGTCGTATTAGTGGTTTTTCTTTCATTACTTCAGACTCTCGGCCTGGGCGCCCGGTCCATATGGTCCCCAAGCCGCAGGGGTCCTGAGTGCAGAGCGGAGCCGAGGGGAAAAAAAAAAAAGAAAAGAAAGGGCTAGGGAGAGGGTTGATTTTTATTAAATGAGAGCAGGGTTTAACATAAGTGATTTTTGAAATATTATTTTTTATAGTTAGAAGATTAACTGTGGTAGGTAGAGTGGGCCGGAGCGATAGCCCAGCGGGTAGGGCATTTGCCTTGCACGGCGGCCGGCCTATGCGAGCCTGGGTTCGATCCCCCGCATCCCATATGGTCCCCAAGCACCGCCAGGAGTGATTCCTGAGTGCAGAGCCAGGAGTAACCCCTAAGCATCGCAGGGTGTGACCCAAAAAGAAAAAAAAACTATCTGTTTTGTGTGCTAATAATTGTCAAAAGTGCTAATACCACCCCTAGAACTGAGCATTAAATACAGGCAAAAAGGTACACATGACATATATTGTAATGTAATTTATGTATTGTAATCCACAATGTGAAAGGGAAGAAAAAGAGATAGAGAGAAAGGGAAAGAAATAAAGAACCTGCCATGGAGGCAGGCTAGGGGAAGGGGGAGGGAATCGGGACATTGGTGGTGGGAAATGGGCACTGGTGGAGGGATGGGTGCTGGAACACTGTCTGAAACCCAAATATGAACATCTTATGAACATCTTTGTAATTGTGTATCTCACAGTGGTATAATAAAATACTTTAAAAAATACCCTTATTTTTAGTTTCTTTTTTTCTAGTTCTTTAACAGGTCTTTTTTTTTTTCAAGTTTATTATTATCAAGAAGAACAACAGCTACATTCACAAGGGCTTTTAGAAACTACAGTAAATAACTAGTAATTGATACTTAAGCAAATGCTTCTCACCTGAGGATTATTGGCTTCTACTAATTTGCACTGCCGTAAAAATAATTTGAGGTTTCCCCAATTCATGTAAGGCAGTAACACCATGGGCTTTTCTCCTTCTTCTATACACACATGGGTAATAGGTAGAAGATTCCTATAAATATTAAAACATTGGAAGAGAGACATGTGAAGTCTAAAACCTCAGGAGCTTATAATAGTCATGGTAAATAACACCTGAAACAAAATGAAATACTAACAGACTTAAAGCATGACTACCATGAAGAGTGTAGAATTAGAAATTACTTTTAAAACTGAGGCTGGAGCGATAGTCCAGTGGGTAGGGCATTTGTCTTGCACGCGGCCGGGCCTGTGCCAGCCCGGGTACGATCCCCGGCATCCCATATGGTCCCCCGAGCACCGCCAGGAGTAGTTCCTGAGTGCAGAGCAAGGAGAAACCCCTGAGCATCGCCGGGTGTGACCCAGAAAGAAAAAAAAAAAAAAAACTTTTAAAACTAGATTTTATTATTTCATATTATATATATATATATATATATATATATATATATATATATATATATACATGTGTGTGTGTGTGTGTGTGTGTGTGTGTGTGTGTGTGTGTGCATATATATGTGTGTGTGCATTTTCTGGATTTAAAAGCAACCACACACCCAAAAGTCATTTCCCCTGGACTGGATTCTCTAAAGATATACTCTAGCCATGCAATATTCTCTGAGGAGTAAACAGAAACCCTGAAAACTGACTTGACCACGAATGCATTATAGCATCCATTTAGTTCATCATTTCACTTGAAAAAAATATAACGGCCCCAAGGCAGACTGGAGAAGAATAAGATCACCAAAACAGCACCCTTTCAGGCTGAGAATGCCATAAAAACCAAAGAAAACTGTAGCTGGTCACATGGGCTTACAACCGGGCTTCTGGTTCCTGAATTTCTATTTGGTATCGATGTGACCATCTCCTGTGGCCTTATTTTCCACTAATCAACCACAGGGATCTCACCAACCATAAAGTTTGCTATGATGTCCAAAATAAGGTCAAGCCTGTAGGAAACAATCTTGTGCCTTTTCAAACTTCCACAGCACACCTACACACATTCCATTCTATTACAAAATGTTATTTTTTCTATTATTGTCTAAGAACAAATTATTAATTTTCTCCAACATCATGTAAATTTTTACATAATTACCAAATTTCCCCTACTAAGCTGAAAATTTCTGGAAGGCAAACACCAAGATGGATTTTAATTTTACACAATGCTTTGCATTCTATGCACATAATAAGCATTTCATAAAACATTTGATACACATACAAATACAGTCTTAAGGGAAAATGCCTTAAAAATCAGGGGACACCGGTGGTGGGAAATGTGCACTGGTGGAGGGATGAGTACTGGAACACTGTAAGACGACCCAAACATGAACATCTTTGTAATTGCATATCTCACAGTGGAACAATGAAAGAATAATTTAAAGAGAGAATTCTGCTTCAAATGTGTTTAATAAGTTCTCCCTCTTATTTAGACTGACATGACATCTTCTAGTTCCATCCAAGTTGTAGCCAAGGCAGAATTTTTAACTTTTCTTAAGGATGAGTAATATTTTATTGTGTTTATTGCAATTTTTAATCCATTTATATGTCCCTGGGCATTTGGGCTATTTCCAGACTGCTGCCATTATAAACAGTGCTTCAATGAATATAGTTATGCATATGTTTTTCTAAATTAAGGGTTTTTTTTTTCTCTTCTTGGGGTAGATGGAATCAAATGGAAGTGCAATCTTTAAATTTTGGTGACATCTCCATACTGTTTTCGAAAGAGGCTGAACGCGATGACATCCCACCAACAGTGAAGAAGAGTTCCTTTTTAGAGTGCATCCCACCAGCACTGGTTGTTTCCAGACTCTATGATCACTTGCAACGATCTGCCCTCTCTTTTTGTGAGTATGTGTGGTGCCAGGGGTCAAACCGAGGGCCCCACCGGCATGGAATGAGCTATCCACTGAACACAAACCCCACTCCCCACCAATATGTACTACTGTTAAAACAACAGTCACACCACTATGGACTAACACTGCACAAGTGAAAGACGTGGGCTCCCTCTGAGTCGCCAGAACTATAAAGAGGAAAAGCTCTGTCTGATCTGATGAGTTCGGAACCGAGGATTAAAGATCAGTACACCTACAGGGTGGCCTCTGTGTGGAGCTTCGATCTGCACTGGTGTGGCAATGATGATTACTTCTACTTTACAAGGGAGGAAACGCATGCACAGAGGTTAGGTGATCAGCCAAGGACAAACAATGGAGCATTTTACTGCTTGTTTAATTTCACTGTCAGTTAATATTTTAACTGTTTGCTAAAACTACTGAAGTATTTTAGTCTGCACTTGACTGAAAAGTGCTAGTTGTGCCCCCTTTCTGCAGCATATAAAGAATCACAGAGGAGGGGACAGCCTCGTTTCACACCGAAATGACCACAGCAGGTTTGCGTTCCAAAGCAGAGGTAACTGGAAAAGTCAGTCAGTCTCTTTAGCCTCCCTGCACCCCACTAAACGGTTTCTCTGTCCCTTTCTCAGGACTGAAGTTCACTGATCAGAATAAAGGCATTTCATCCAGGCATACTGAGTTTGCTGCAAGAGGTCAAATCTTTTATGTGATCACCAAAGGATTAAAAGCATCTGGAAGAGGTAAAACAAAACCAAAAAAAACCTGCATGAAATTGTTTCAAAGTAAAATTGGTCGCCCTTCACTCTGCTCAGTTTATGAAGGAAAGGAGGAAGAGACGGGTAGGATTTAAAGAAAAGAGGTTAACAGCAAAGTGCACGTGAGGAACACGGCAGAGCTCGGAGACAGTTCTCAGCACCACTCCTGGTGGCTGTCGAGTCAAACTACAGCAAAAATATCTCGGGTACCTAAACACAAAGCACTTCTGCAATGAAAACAGGTTGGTTACTTTTAATCAGCCATGTTAGCATGCAATAAAAACCGTTGTCAAAAATTCCAGTGGTGAGCAAGTATTTTATGCAGCTGAGTATGCATTTCGCATTTACATTCAGAAAAAGAAGGTATTCCAAGAGAGCTTTAAACTCGGAACATATCCCACGTTCCGAAGTTCCACATGCCGCTCCCATCCTAAGCCCTAGAAGGGAGGCAAGGGCCAGGTGCTCCTCCTACCTGTGATGGAGACCTCGCAGCTTACAACTCTCGGTGAGCATCATCGTCACCTGGACTTCAGAAGCTTGATCTACAGGAGGGAAGAGATACTGTGTTGAATGAAAAGACCATCTACACGACAGCACTACTTTCTGCTGTATCCTGTATCACTGTCTTCCCGTTCATCATCGATTTGCTAGAGCGGGCCCCAGTAACATCTTCATATGTCCTGTCTCATGCAAGTAGAGCCCAAGGGCACTTGCTTGCTCCAGGAACATAAAGAGCCTCAAACCATTCCATCAGGTCATGGGAATGAGGTCTATAATTGTTACTGGTATCTGGCATATCAAATACGACATGGGTAGCTTGCCAGGCTCTGCCGTGCGGGTAGCATACTTTCTGCTGCCTGCAAAAAACTGTAGATTCTAAGGAACATTTTCACTGAAAGTATGGGTAGGCCGCAGCCCTGAGCTGAGCACTTGCCTGATATGTGTGAGGCCATGTCAGGATCTCATTCTGGTAACACCAAAAAAAGTTATGGGCAAATCTAGGGCCCAAAAATGCAGCTTAGCAGTAGAGCACCTGCTCTGCACACGCCAAGTCCTGGTTTGGTCCCTAGTACCCGGGGCAAGGGCGGGGGATAAAGAAGCTTAGCGTAGGATTTTATTGCAATTCAATACTCTCATTTAATGATTCGACCTTAACAGTTGGTCATACTTTCAAATACACAAGTACTAAATAAAAAACCCACAGGAAATTGTAGTTTGTTTTATTTTCTTCTCTTCTTATCTCTCTGCCGTTAAAAATAAACAAGGGCCTGGGGTAAAAGTTCAAAGCAGTGCTTGCCTGGCATGATCAAGGCGCCCTGAACACTGATGGCGCTCCGGGTCCCAGCAGCACCAGGCAAAGCAGCACCTGACCAGGCCCAAGCACCGAAACATCCACCCAACTGCTCAGCCAGGCAGCGGATCATCAGGAAGGGCCTGTGGGCTCCTCTGAGCACTGCTTGGCAGCGCCCCAAATCAGAAGAAAAATTTAGCGTTCATGTAATAGCTATAATTAGCATTCCGTTTTGGTTTTAGCTTCTCAATTCATGATTTTGTGGGTCAAAGCAAAACAGATAAAAACTAAAATTGGCTTTAAGGGGCTAGAGAGATAATAAAGTGGGTTGGGCAC
The DNA here is from genome assembly GCA_021461705.1 of Cryptotis parvus. Taxonomy (NCBI): domain Eukaryota; kingdom Metazoa; phylum Chordata; class Mammalia; order Eulipotyphla; family Soricidae; genus Cryptotis; species Cryptotis parvus. The sequence continues at coordinate 30,350 of JAJIBD010033190.1, read as the reverse complement.
TTGCTCTGCATGCAGCCAAGCTGGGTTCAATCCCTGGAACCCTGCATGGTCCCTGAGCCCTGCTAGAAATGATCCCAGAGTGCTTGGCCAGGGTAAAAACACCTGAGCACCATCAGGTGATAAGCCTCTTTCTGAAAAAAAAAAAAAAAAAAAAGAAACCAGCTTTAGTTTGTAGGTATATGGTGCAAGATAGCAAACTCAGGGCCTCACACATGCAAGGCAAGTGCTCTAAGAACTAGCTATATCCCAGGCCACAATTTACTTTTTTGCTTATTTTTTTTAATTGATTAAGAAACTGTGGGCCCCATTTTCCACATCTGGACTTTCTGTGAACTCCCCAGCAGCCAGCCTATCCAGACCGGCCGAGTCCCGCGAGTTTTTTAACGGCCCAGGTATGCTGATCCAGAGACAGACATGGGGCAGAGCTGCTACTTGCTCTCCCTGTGCCCATCCGCTCAAAGGAGCCAGAGAGATGGCGGGTTCTAGCCCTGGCCCGGCAGCCCAGCAGAGCCGCAACAAGCCAGAGACCCCCCACTCCATGAGGGCCTCCATTTTCCACATCCGACTTCTCTCGTCAGAACCCACCCAGCAGACCAGCCTATCATAGCGGGGGGGGGTGGCGGTTATCCTTAAATACTGGACTTAGAGATGACTGCAGAATATGCCCAAGGAGAGCCGGAAGCTGGTTTATTTGATAGCCAAATACCAGTAACAATTATAGACCTCATGCTAGGATTTGGCTCTTATTTCCTGGAGCAGCAGAGCCCTGGGCTCTACTAGCATGAGACAGGACATAATGGGGCCCGCGAGCAAATAGAACAACGGGAAACAGTGACAGTGACAGTGAAGAAATGTGGTTTGGGGGTCGGGAGGTGGGGGGGGAGGAAAAAAAAAAACTGTGATTTATAATACTGTTAATGACACAACTTAGTAACTTTGAAAGAGGGTCAGACTGATAGAGCAGGGGTTAAGGGCACTTGCCTCGCACGTGACCAATCTTAGTTCTGTGTCTGACACTACACTGGTCTCTTCTAAGCACCTCAAGGAGTGAGCCCCAACACAGAACAGAAAGGAGTCCCTGAGCATCACTGAATGTGGCCCCAAATCACTCCCTACCCAAAAAACAAAACAAAACAAAAAACAAACCAAAAATATGAAAACATGATAGCGCAAAACCTATCAATATTTTTAGCATATACCACTAAAAAACAAATTGCTTTGGACCTCGCAAGCAGCGCTCATGGGGCCAGGCGCCTTTCTTGGTAATTCTCAGCCAACTGGGCTCGTGGTTCAAGGCAAGGGTCCAAGAACAACCATGCGTGAGCTCAGAGGGGCCAGGAATACCTGCCAGTGCTCAGAGACTCCAGGACCACACCTGGTGATGCCTGGGGACCAAAAATAGAGTCGGCCACACCTGTACTATCACTCTGGCCTTTCCAAAAGAATTTTTATTTTTTATTTTTTATTTTTTTTTGCTTTTTTGGATCATACCCGGCAATGCTCAGGGGTTTCTCCTGGCTCTGCACTCAGGAATCACTTCTGGCGGTGCTCGGGGGACCATATGGGATGCCGGGAATCGAACCCTGGCCGGGATGGGCCGCGCCGCTGCAAGGCAAACGCCCTACCCACTGGGCTATCGCTCCGGACCCCACCAAAAGAATTTTTAAGCCAGAAGATATTAACACAGATCTACAAAGATGCCTCAACTTACAGTAAGCATTTATCTTAATAGTTTAATAAAATTTCCCCATTGTTTAAGAAATTTTCCATTAAATGTATTTTCAACATAAAATTAAACATGGCTTTAGTTTTCTTTTTTTATTATTATCATACCACCATGAGAAATGCAATTACAAAGCTGTTCATGATTGGGTTTCAGTTATACAGTGTCCCAGTACCCATCCCTCCACCTCCTAACACCAATATCCCCAGATTCCCTCCCCTCTCCCCATGGTTTTAGTTTCTTATAAAGGATTCTGATATTGAAACAAAATTAAGATGTGTCTGTAGGAGTATTTTCAAAGGAACAACACCTAATTTTCACACGAACAGCAGAATCGTAAGATGTTAGCGAGTATACAGGTTTCTGATCTGTTATGAATGGGGAGACGACCACAAAGGCAAAGCTACAGAGACACATAACAGAATGCTGAATCACTAGAGCTCACATCCAGTTCACAGAAGAGCCCTTTCCTTTCCAGACCATTTACGACTTAAAGGAACTGTAAAAAGGTGGACACATTCCAGGCTTGAAGCACATGGTCATTTTTTGGAAAAGGCATTTCTCACCAGTATCTGAAGGATAAATATTAGTAGCCTACAAATGGGAGAATGTGCCTTTTGCTTTACCTAAATAATACTTCAGCAAAATCACGGCTAGTACTGTTTGAGAGCTGACAAGATTTTTTGGGGCTAAGTGTTCTTCCTGCTTGGGGAAACCATATGGATGCTGGGAACTGAATCCAGGTCGTTCTCCTGCAAAACAAGTGGCCTAGCTGCTGTACTGTCTCTCCACCCCAACACTGGGATTTTTAAGATGCTGAAGTAAACTCTTAATTCTGCTTACATCTAAAAGCAGAGGTTGGGAATCATCTAGAAACTTTTTACTATTAAAATCTTATCATTTTGTATTTTGTTATTCATTTATTCATTCATTTTTTTTTTATTTAAAACCCCTAACATTTTATTTATTTATTTTTTGCTTTTTTTGGGTCACACCCAGCGATGCTCAGGGGTTACTCCTGGCTCTGCACTCAGGAATTTACTCCTGGTGGTGCTCGGGGACCATATGGGATGCCGGGGATTGAACCTGGGGCAGCTGTGTGCAAGGCAAATGCCCTACCTGCTGTGCTATCACTCTGGCCCCTCATTTTTTTTTTTTTTTTTTGCTTTTTTGGTCACACCTGGCGATGCTCAGGGGTTAGTCCTGGCTCTGTACTCAGGAATCACTCCTGGCGGTGCTCAGGGGACCATATGGGATGCTGGGGATTGAACCCGGGCCGGCATGGGTCGGCCGCGTGCAAGGCAAACGCCTTACCCTCTGAGCTATCGCTCCGGCCCTCATTTTGTATTTTAAACTGTACTTTTAATTCTGTAGCAGGTAAATGAAGACTTGCAAAAAAAAAAAAAATACTGGGCTCTATGTAGCTTCAACGAAAAGTTTAAAATGACATTGCAAAAGAAAAACTTTCAGAAATACTCAATCATGTGGCGCTATCCTAACATTCTGAGGCAGGGACGGCGCGAGGGCGCTTCCTGTGTTTCCTATGCGCACGGTGACCACATCTGGGCTAAGCACTCGCTGTACTTTCCCTTGTTTCCGCCTAACTCAAGGAGAACATGACAATTACAGAAGTAAGGCAGAGAAACACCAAGCATATATGGAAAGAGAAGTCTTATCTTGCAGAACAGTCCAGAATCTGCATTGTGTGTTCTTATCACGATTATTTCCGTTTCTTCCCACTTCCAACCATAAATCAACTCAACTCTGTATAGAAACCTCTTATTAATTCAATATTCATTCAGAAAAAATTAAAAATAGTCCAGTTCTAAACTGACCACAGAATACGTATAAGGTCCAGAACAAACAGAATAAAAGGGAAACGGGGCGAGGCCAAGGAATTCCAGGGGCTGGACGCGCCTGCCTCCTGTGCAGAGGCCCTGGGCTTGATCCCTGGCACAGCCTGAGCACTCCTGGCTGACGCCCAAGGACTGCCAGGAACGACCCCACTGCCCACTGAGTACCCCTGGAGAGACCTTCAAAAATGGGGTGGGAGGAGTTCTAGGAAAACGCAGTAGTTATTAAACTTAGGGATAAAATTTTACTTTTACAGAGTAACAGTATAAATGTCCTTCAAAACTAGGCAGTGTGACCTAAGCTAAACATCAACTTTCATGGCTGTCATGGGGGCTAAGAGAAGCAGAGAGATCTTTAAAAATACAGTACGTTAACTCGCTGCTTTAGAAAAGGCAAGTACAGACATAGGCATGTCTGATGAAATCTTAGCATCTGAAGCAAATTTCTAAACCAAAGGCAAATTCCAAAGGTGTTTGTTACACTTAACTTTTTTAGAAACAATTAAACTTAAGCCCTTTGTATTGTGCATGAATTTCTTGAAGTAAATTTAGAAACCCAAGTTCCATAAACTAACTTTGTAAACCTTGCTAAACTGCCACCTCCTGTTCATAAAATTAAATTTTTCCATAAGCTTCTTCTTTAAAATGCAAGTATGCTTTCAAAATTACTATATCATCTTAACCATATCATATAGTTGGCTACTAAGTACTCTAAAAATCATATTTTTCCTTCTCTTAAAAAAAATCAAATACTGGGCGGTGGAATAACCCAGCGGGTAGGGCGTTTGCCTTGCACGCGGCTGGCTTGTGCCGGCCTGGGTTCGATCCCCAGCATCCCATATGGTCCCCCGAGCACCGCCAGGAGTAATTCCTGAGTGCAGAGCCAGGAGTAACCTCTGAGCATCGCCAGGTGTGACCCAAAAAGAAAAAATAAATAAATAAATAAATAAATAAATAAATTTAAAAAAAATACTTTAAAGAAAGTACTCTTTTCTGCTAAGATATATACATATCAGTTGAGTAACTGAGAGTAGAGTATTTGAGGGTCTGGAGAGATCGAGCGGCAGGTAAGGCACTTGCTCTGCACTCGGCAGATACTGGCTTCATCCGTGGCACTGCCTATGGTTCCCTAAGCACAGCCAGGAGTGATGCCAGAGCACAGCCAGAAAAAAAACAAAACTATTTTTCAAATCTTTTAAAAAAACTCCTGGTAATTTACCAGAGTTAGGGGCTAGGAAATATATACTACTACATAAAAATGTTGACAGAAAACCTCTAACTGAAAAATGCGTATGACTCAAGAGGAAAATTAGACTTATTTTAAAAGGGGGCCCCAAAGCAGAGTGTGTGAAAGAATGTTTTCTATGCAACGAAAAAACTTGTACCAGCCATTGAGAACAATGTGGTATTGTTAAATTTTAAGTATTTTAAATACTTTTTGGGGACAGCAAGTCTAACTATGGCTATACCTGCCAATGATTCAAAAAAATAAATATATAGGGGCCAGAGTGATAGTACAGCAGGTAGGGCATTTGCTTTTCATGTGATCCATCCAGGTTCGATCCCCAGCACCAACAGGAGTAATTCCTGAGTGCAGAAGCAGGAGTAATCCCTGGGTATCGAAGGGTGCGATCTCAAAACCAAAAGAAATAAATCAGCACGGGATATTTTCTACAGCATTACACATAACAGAAAAAGAAAAAAGGAAAGTAAGAAGTAGCTATTCACATAAGGCAATGTGGGAGTTGGGGGTTAGTTTTTTTGTTTATTTTTATAATTCTAATATATCACTGTATCACTGTCTTCCCGTTCATCATCAATTTGCTCAAGTGGGCACCAGTAATATCTCCATATGTCCTGCCTCATGCTAGTAGACCAAGGGCACCTGCTTGCTCCAGGAACTTAAAGAGCCATTCCATCAGGTCATGGGAATGATAATCCTTATATACTATAAAAGGATTAAAAAAGGGTTAGTATTGGAGCCGGAGCTAGGCCAGCAGGTAGGGCCTTTGCCTTGCATGCGGCCGGCCCGTGCCGCCCAGGGTTTGATCCCCGACATCCCATATGGTCCCCCGAGCACCGCCAGGAGTAATTCCTGAGTGCAGAGCCAGGAGGAACCCCTGAGCATCGCCGGTGTGACCCAAAAAGCAAAAAAAAAAAAAAAAAGGATTAGTATTTGTAGCAGGGTGACAAATAACTACGCTTTCTAAGAAGGAAAAGGATTACTAAAGACTTTAACCAAGAAAAACAGGTTATTAGACACAGCAACAAGGAAAACACATGCAGTTTAACCAGAGCTTCTGCCTGAGAACTTCAAAGTAAATGTCTTCACTTATTGGACCTTCAGTCTCTGTTTAAGCGTTTCACAGTGTCAACACTGCCCCCTAGAGGGTCACCAGAAGGACTGGGGGTGGGAGAGCAGTCAGAGGACGGGGGCGTGGGAGGGCAGCCAGAGCCTGAGGAGCAAGGGGGAGAAGAGGGCCTCACTTCTCTTTATTCCACCCAAGGGGGTAGATTTCCAGGGAGGCAGAGTCTCTTTTTATTCACCCCAGGAAAAGGGGATAGGAGCCAAATAAGGTTGGGAACCTCTTAAATCTCCTAAACATTTAACAAGATCTGATTTAAAGGCCCAGAACAAACAGAATCTCTATCATCTTAGACAGGAAAACACTACACAAATACCAAGGGGAATCTGACAAGGGGTTAATATCCAGGATATATCAGGCACTGGTAGCACTCCACAAGAAAAAAAACAGCCACTCCATCAAAAAATGGGGAGAAGAAATGAACAGAAGCTTCCAAAAAGAAGAAATTCGAATGGCCAAAAGGCCTATGAAAAAGTGCTCTTCATCTTTAATCATCAGCAAATCAAAACAACAATGAGGTACCATCTCACACCACAGAGACTGGCACACATCCAAAACAGCAAGAACAACCGGTGCTGGCATGGATGTGGGGAAAAAGGGACTCTCATCCACTGTTGGTGGGAGTGCCGACTGGTCCAGCCCTTTTGGAAAACAATATGGGCATTCCTCCGAAAACTAGATAGTGAGCTCCCATTTGATCCAGCAATAGCACTCCTGGGAATATACCTGAGAGACCGAAAACACATAGCAGAAACACTATCTGTACTTCTTTATTCATCTCTGCGCTATTCACTATAGCTAGAATCTGGAAACAACCTAAATGCCCGAGAACAGAGGACTGGGCTAAAGAAACTGTGGTTCATCTACACTATGGAATACTATGCGGCTGTCAGAAAAGATGAAATTATGAAATTTACCTGCAAATGGATGGACATGGAGACTATCATGCTGAGTGAAATTAGTCAGAAGGAAAAGGACAGATATAGAATGACTGCATTCATTAATAGGATATAAATGGACACCAGTGTTTTACTAAATATGGGAAATGGTCATGGCAGATTAAAACTCACCATTGAATATACACAAAGAGACTTAAGTGATAAACTCTAAATATCTGCAGGGCTAGCCACAATGTGTAAAATAAGAGGGAGAGAGATGCAGAGACAGAGAGAGAGAGAGAGACAGAGAGAGAAAGAGAGGAAAATGGGGTACCTGCTATTAAGGCAGCCTGGGGGTGGGCGGGAGGGGGTGGGGTACATTGGTGGTGGAAATGGGGCACTGGTGGAGGGATGGGTGCCGGTATACTGTATTACCAAGAACCAATTATGAACACCTTTGTAATTGTATGTTTCACTGTGGTATAATAAAAAATTAAAAAAAATACCAAGGGGAAAGGTCATACCTTTAACCGTCTTTACAAACGCTTGTTTTTTCTTTATTTGGGTCTTTTTCATCCACTAAAACCCCATGAAAAAATACGCCCAAAAGTACCTAGAGAAAAAAAACAATAATGAGAGTCCATAAGATAACGCTCATGAAATTATAAGCACAAAACTTCCTCGGTCCTCTATAACTTAAACGCATCACTCTAACTCTGATATCTGTTTCTAACGACTGCTTGAAGTTCTTCGTAACTGCAAACCACCTTAATTTTTTTTTTGCTAAAACCATATATGAATTAAATATGAAACGATTCTTTCTCAATTACCCAAAACAAGCTAATGCTATACTGAGGAAAACAGCACTAGGACATCTGCTGACAGTTGGCATTACAGGTTTACCCTCAGAGAGTGACAAGGGAAGGAAACACACTGTCCTGTGGCTGCAGAGTTTAGGAAGGCGGCTCCTACGGCTGGGGAAGACAGCGAGCCATGAGGCGGGATAAGACTCTCAGACCAACAGAACTGAACTGTGATCCCAGAGACAGACCCTCAAGCTTACGGTCAGCGAATGCACAGCAAACAATTAAGTCAGCGATGAAAACCGAAAGCCTTCCTTTAACATCAAAGTGTCTCTTGCAGGCAAAAGAAAGTTGGATTTTGTCTCCTGTACCTTTGGAGACTGGGCCTCCTGGGATAAACCCAGAGTCGAGGCAGAGCCTGGCAAGCTACCCATGATGTATTTGATATGCCAAAAACAGTTACAATAATGGATCTCATTCCCAACAAATGGAGGCTTTACTGGCGCCCGCTCGAGCAAATTGATGAACAACAGGAAGAAAAGTAACAAGTGACCTTTGGATAAGAGAGTTCCACTAACTGACTTTAGAGACATTACTGTATGGAGGAATATGCCACCATTTTTTCTATGCAAATTTTAGTCATTTTTGCTATTCATTTAGTGCCAGCATGGGGCCGGAGCAACAGCACAGCGGGTAGGGCATTTGCCTTGCACGCAGCTGACGTGGGTTCGATCCCGGCATCCCATGGTCCCCGAGCACCGCCAGGAGTAATTCCTGAGTGCAGAGCCAGGAGAAACCCCTGAACATCACCAGGTGTGACCAAAAAAAAAAAAAAAAAAAAAAAGATGTACCAGCAATCCATTCATTATTTCCTGCAGAGCTGGTTTACATGCAACCGATGTCTTCAAGCTGTAGTTTTCTTGAGAACGTTTAGCGTGCCCTCCAGTCTGAGCGACAGCCCTGAAGGGCAGATTCTTTCCACTCGGTACCTGGGTGAGGCCACTCATTAATTTGCAGTTTCATGGACTTTATACCGTTGCTCTTGTGTTTGAGCTGCTGCTTCTCCCTCTCTCTCTGGTTCTTGCCATTATTACTAGAATAGGGCTTGGTGCTCTCTGGGCCTCTTGATCAGTGCACAAGTAAATCTGCCTCTTCAGGCCGGAGAAGTTCTCTCCCACCAGCAACCTTCCCCTGTCACTCTCCTGGAATCTGTATGACTTGGAAGTAAGCTTTTCTTCTTTGATACTTTTCATTACGGGAAGACAGTGATACAGTGATACAGTTAAATTTTCTTTCTTTTTTTTTCTTTGCGGGGTGGGGAGGTGCCAGGAGTAACCCCTGACGGTGCTGGGGGACCATGTGTGGTGCTGGGGATGGAACCAGGGTCAGCTGCATTCCAAGCAAGCGCCTTAATGCCTATCTAGTCACATACTCTTTCTCGCTCTTCGTTCTTTATTGGGCGGCTGGGGTTGGGTGACTCTGGGCTCAGGGCTGACTCCTGGCTCCATGCTCAGGGATCACTCCTGTTGGTGCCACTGATGTGGCCAGGGATGGGGGATTATGATTATGTTCATCAAGCTGCGGGGCTGTAGGCGAGGAACCAGTCTGGGACAGCTGCTCTGGACCACAGTGACCGGAGGGGTGAAGGGGGCTCACCTCGGGGGGACTCTGAGGTGGCAGGTCCCAGTGGCGCTCTTAGAAATGGCTGTTTCCATCTCTGACGTGGGAAAGCAGAACCCTGTCTATGCTTTACACTGCCAGTTACCATCTAAGACAAAACTGAATCTGTTAGACCCCTTGTCCTTTCTAAGGGTTCTGCAACTTAGGTTGAAATGAAGCCTGGTGTGCCCACTTTGGGGGCGCTTCCTTTGATTCTGAGCTGGCCACGATTCCAAGGCTGTGAATGGACCTTCCACGGGAACCTGCAGGCTGCGGCCTGTTGCAGCAGAGCTGGGGCTATGAGTGTCGGGGTGGACCCGACACAGCCTGTAGCGGCTCTGACATCCCCGCTGGCTAGCGGCAAGGCTCGAGCCCGCCTGGGTCATGTTCATCTCCGAACAGCTGCTCCACGCCTGGGCCAAAAGCGGCCCGACTGCCTTTGCTGGGCTTAAGAAGTCCCGAGTCCCTGAAGTCAGGGACACCCAATGCAAAGATGAATTTTGTGAACAGCTCATTCACCAGGAATTCCTCTGGGCAGGAGAATTGCGTGCACTCTGGAGGCGAGCGTGTGGAGACCAAGGCGGGACTCAACGAGACAGGACGCAGCTCCCTTCAGCCAGGAGAGGCTGTGCTGAGCCTTTGCGTCAGCTTTCAGCCTAGCTGATGCGAGTATAAAACTGATGTCCTCTAAACTCTTCAGACCCGAACTCCCCCTTCCCCTACCCACCACAATAAAGGAGAGAATCTTCTGGGTACTGATCATCTTCAAACAAGAATTAGGAAAAAACATACTCGGGGCTGGAGCGATAGCCCAGCGGGTAGGGCGTTTGCCTTGCCGCGGCCGGCCTGTGCCGGCCTGGGTTCGATCCCGGCATCCCATATGGTCCCCTGAGCACCGCCAGGAGTGATTCCTGAGTGCAGAGCCAGGAGTAACCCCTGAGCATTGCCGGGTGTGGCCCAAAAAAAAAAAAAAAAATACTTTAAAGATAAATACCACACATATGCATTTTCACCTTTAAAGAAATCAAGAATTGCACTGAGGCTACATTAAACATCTAAAGTATATTTTTAAAAAAAAGCATCAGTTTGGACCGGAGCGATAGTCCAGCAGGTAGGGCGTTTGCCTTGCACGCGGCCGGCCTGTGCCGGCCTGGGTTCGATCCCCGGCATCCCATATGGTCCCCCGAGCACCGCCACGAGTGATTCCTGAGTGCAGAGCCAGGAGTAACCCCTGAGCATCACCGGGTGTGACCCAAAGAGCAAAATAAAAAAAGCATCAGTTTTATAACTGCATTGTATCTGCCAATAAAAGAAATGCTTACAACGTGAAACAAACACAACGAAAACCTATCAACAGTGTTAGCACAGACCCTCCTTGAAATAGAAATACCTTCTTGCAGTACATCTTTTAGAGTTATCCTCTCCCTGGGTATCGCTATGTCCTTCACCTTGGCTTTGGCCTCCAAAAGGGTGACACTTCTAAGGTCATTCTTCTCTATCCGCAAGGTAGGGTAACCTGAGGAGCCAACAAAGCCAAACCAAGAAATATAAATCCCCTTATAACAGCAGCCTGCTGACCAGTTCTGGCAGAACCCCAGGACTCAAGCCACACGGAATATACATAAAGCCATCAAGAGACAAAGGTGCACACACAGCAAGGAGCAGCCGCCGTGGACGGCCATACCCAGAGCAGGAAGTCTATTGGCCACTACGCTAGAGAAACTGACCTTACTGGCCTTATAATGTTCAAATGCATAATTAAATCAGGAGTCAAAGTAATAGTGTTACCACCATTTCACCCAAATGAAATAAACTTTGACTCAAGGATCTAACTTAATCTTTCTTTAAATGCATTTCTCTCCCAAAGATTTTCTAAGTCTTATAACAAAGGCACTTTTGTTCAAATGATAAGATGTTTGGAGGGAAAAAAAATCTATTGTAACAAAAGATGTGAAATTTGGGGCCGGAGGCGACAGCACAGCAGGCAGGGCATTAGCTTTGCATGTGGCTGATGCGGGTTGGAGCACTGGCATCCCAATGGTCCCCCAGCACCACCAGGAGTAATTCCTGAGTGCAGAGCCAGGAGGAACCCCCTGAGCATTGCCGGTGTGACCCAAAAAAAGCAAAAAAAAAAAAAATGTAAAACTTGAGCTTTCATTCCAGAAAAATGGTAGAATAAAATAAATATCCAATGTGAGGAAGCAGAAATTGGAATAGCTTCTCTGATTATTTATTACTTTGGAGGCTATTAGGAAGGAAAAAATCCTACAGAATTAGTGGCCTACATAATACTTAATGATCCTCAATGGTTGCTTAAAGAATTCCATAGAATTCTGGGGATTCTCTATAACAGCGGGACCCCAATGGCTTGGTCTATCCAACTACCTGAAATATTCCTTCGGAGTTTCTACAGAAGCGATGCTGGAGCCCTCTTAACAGAATCAATCCATGGAAATCTCCAGAAAAAAAAAACCCACCAATGAAACTGAAATGCTCCAGTTTTAGGATGTCTCCCTCACTGTTCCGGAAGCAAAGACTGAAGGCAACACTAATTCTGAGCTCAGACAGCAGGTGTGTAAGCAGAGAGTGCGCATGTCACAGTGGGGAAACTTGCTTTAGAATTAAATTAACTCTTACTGGTGATAGGAGTTGCGTTGTTGGGCGTGTCAGCTCGCAGATACTGAGTCGTCTGGGTTGAAGGCTGAGAAAGTCCTTGAGAACTACTGCTGGCACTGATGCTGCAAACAATGTTCAAGAGAAAACGTCTGAAAGGTCAGCTTCAATGAGATACCTCCTTTCCCCACAAATACGAAACGCATAGAATAATTATGACCAACCTAAAATTCTGATGGAGATCACAATAATTCCATGTCCCGTACTGAAATTTAAACTACCTCATACTATACAGTTGTTATTTCTACCTCCATAATAATCAAGCAGTGTCTTCGGGTACCGCAGATAATAGTCCTGAACCTCTCACACCATGATTCATAAAGGAAATCTGAATCACCTCCCAGGAAAAGATGCAAGCCCAAGAATTAGACTGGTTTTAAGAAAGGGACATGACGGGGCGCAAAAAAAAAAAAAAAAAAAAAAAAGGGACATGAAATTTAAAGTAATGCTCAATAACACAGTAACACATGGCCTGCAGACAAAGAATCATCAAATCAAACGCAACTACATGTTCAAAGTGCAAGAAGGATCAAGTTGTTTCAGGTCTGCTTGATTACATTCATTTTGTACTTGTATTTCCCATCCTATCTTGAGAATTTAGACAGATATAATCTCTCCAGTATTTGGTGGAAATCACCCACAGGACCTCACACATACAAGCCATATGCTCTATCAAACTAAGACACGTCCTCAGCCCCTACAACCTGTTTTTAAAATAATAAAGAAGACCCAGAAGATAGCAGACTCAAGTAACTGCTAACCCTGCACCAAGATGACAACAATGAGTGCCTGTTCGTGGCGACTCCTTGCCCAAGGATGCACTGCAGCCTCGCTGTCTCAGCTCTTGTAAACTCGAGGGGGTGGGGAGTGAGGTTCAGAAATCAGCGGGGGGCGGAGCGATAGTCCAGCGGGTAGGGCGTTTGCCTTGCACACGGCCGGCCTGTGCCGGTCCAGATTCGATCCCTGGCATCCAATATGGTCCCCCGAGCACCACCAGGAGTAATTCCTGAGTGCAGAGCCAGGAGTAACCCCTGAGCATTGCTGGGTGTGACCCAAAAAAAGAAAAAAAAAAGAAGAAAGAAAGAAACCAGCAGGGAGAGTGGCTCAGACTGCAGGTTGCCGTCCTCCTCGGGACAGGGCACCCATATTCCTTCAGCTAGGGGCTCCACAGACTCCAACCAGAGGCCTCCAACCTCTCTGAACATGTAAAATCTTTTCACTGGCTACAAACCCCCAGCCCCTCCACACAAACACACACTAGTTCTCGTGATTAGAAAATACTACACGATGGCCTAAGTGAGTCCATACATACATGGGACAGCACAGTGAAAAGGTGGGAAGCATAAACCTGAAATTAAAACTGTCAGCTTTACGTGGTACTAGCTACAGGATCAGGAAAAGTTCGTCTTCTGGAGCTTGAAATCCCTCATAGACAGAAAGAACATAAAACTACTCCCTGACAAAACTGCTGAAGAAATTACACAAAAAACACAAGTCCGTGAACATAATACTTAAATATTGCCTGTAGCCAACTGATGGTTGGGTAAGTGCAGATATCAATTTACTTCTAAGTGTTTCTCTCTAGTAACTACACAGTAGGTGGCACTGTTACGCCATTACTGGGATTAAACTGTCTTTTGTTGGTGACAGGGATCAAACTTAAGGAAGGCAAGTGTTCTACCACTGAGTTACATCCTGGCTTTACTTTAGACTAAGAATATGCAAAGGAATTATGAGGATTTTCATTGTTTTATCAGATACTTAGTGGATCTCTATTATAAGCAAAGTACAATGCTGACCAGAGAACAAACCACCTTTGACATCCCAAATTTGCTGTAATAAGAGAAAAAGGGAAGAGTCGGGGATCTATTCGTGACAACTATTGCAGTTTATTTTAAATAGGTGTATCACAGGAGTAGGAGATAAGAGCAAAGTAGACACTTAAATATTTTAAAACCACACTAAATAAATTCACTCGATTCATGAGCAAATCTGAGTACTTATGAAGGGATTAACCCTGTTTTAGAACTTTGGGCTAAGATTATCCTCCTTCAGAACACTTAATTTTTGATTTGCATTTTTTCTTTTTCTGTGTCACTTGTTTATTTATTCACAGAGCAAGTGTCCACTACTTGCCCAGTGCTGCGCTGGCCGCTGGGCTGCAGCAGGAACAACACAAGCGCTCTATCTGGGGAAGCCTACGCTCCAGCTGGAAATCTGTTTAACATCTGTCTCACCCAGGCAGACGTTCATAAACCCCCTGAAAGAAAACAAAGTGCCTGTTGGTTCCCGCCTCCATCCCCAGCCCTGAACCAGTGTCTGCCTTGGGAGGCCTCAAGTCAGCCTCAGAGAACACATAAGTAAAGCTCGATTAGTGCTAATTCAATCAATGACCAGAGGAAACCGTGTTTCCCAGAAATAGACATGATCCAGGCAGTTCGACTGCTTCTGCCATGAGCTGCTGACATATATTCAAAAAAGCAAAGAGTGATGGGTGTAAAAATAATTTGGCTTTTCTTTCTCTGCATCTTTATTCAACACCCATTCAACAAACACCTCTCAGACAAAGGTTAACAGAAACAAAGAGAGGAGGACCCGTGACTTGTAATGACAAGAATGGCTGGGTAGCGGAGATCATAGAAAATACATTGTTATGAAACAAGCTCCAGTATTCCACAAAAAGACAAACTTCCCTAGTCACGAAATGTCGACCACAGCATGTCTAGGTTGCGGACCAATCCCTCTGTGGCAAGACTTCAGAGAGCACAGAAGAAGCCTGACCTCTCCGGGATAAAGGCACCTGACATCACTAACAGAGACACGGGGCCAACTGCTTTACGGTGGCAGGAAAGAGAAGCCGCACAAGGGCTCCAACTGTCCGTGGTGTGCACCCATCTCAGGCATTTTTATTCTATACCTCTAAAAAAGCCGCACGTAATAGGAACCCAGCCCCTAGGAGCCTACAGTAGAACTCTACAACTTCAGTCCAAAATTTCCATGGAGTTGGTAATTCCATCCAACCACACCCAGTAAGCTATGAGGGCTAAGAGCAAGAATGAATGTAAAGCATACGAGCGCTGCGAACACAGAGCAATGCTTTACACAACTAAAATACTAAGCTAGTAAATAAAACAAAAGTACTAAGTTATATCAAATAGCTGAGAACAGTATGAGTATGAGAAAAACTTAGACTAAGGCCTCCCAGCTGGACTGCTCTGGTCCTAGCAGGGCAATCCTGAAAATGCGATTCAATCTCTTCAAACCTGCCCCTTCTTTTTTTTTTTTTTTCTTTTTTGGGTCACACCCAGCAATGCTCAGGGGTTTCTCCTGGCTCTGCACTCAGGAATCACTCCTGGTGGTGCTCGGAGGACCATATGGGATGCCGGGGTTCGAACCCAGGCCAGCACAGGCCGGCTGCGTGCAAGACAAACGTCCTACCCACTGGGCTATCGCTCCGGCCCTGCCTCTTCATTTTTAAAACAAGGAAAGTCTCATACCCAAAGGAGATTGTCAGAAAGGTAACACACACAAAGAAAAATGTCTGTTACAGTATTGGTAGACCAAAAAAAAAAAAAAAAAATTAATAAAGTGGCAGCCACCGTTCCTCAGTGATTGTTTGGGAAGCAGCTAGTGTCTACTGGATGCCGCCACATTACTAGACTGGAACTTTGTGGCCACCACTGTCAGTGTCAGTGTGCCTGGCACAAGATGACTGAATAGGAAACAGCTAAAGAGACTAATTAATCTGTCACTATTAGGCCAGAGCAACTTTCTGAAGACACAGACATTGTATCAGAGCTGTGTTCTAAGAGTTCAGAGTATTACTTCATTAAACACCACAATAGCCTATGTGTATGTGTGATTATAAATGAAATAGTATGTGTGATTTCATTATCCCAGATTTACACATGGGAAAAACTAAGACACAAAAGGTTACATAACTTTCTCTAGATCAAAAAGCTACGCAGAAAGAAAGAATCAAACAAATGTGCCGTCTATCGAATCTATGCTCTTAGCCTAGGCTAGCAGACTAGACCGGAAAGGCCCAACAACTAATATCCGTACTCAGGGAATGTCTGTAAATCTCTGCCTAAAAACTAAAAGAGTAAAACAACAATTCACGGGTGATATTTCTGCAGGCAGAGATTTGAGCCCCACGGAATCTAAAGCAACTGAACAACTTCGGCCTCTGTGAATTGCCTTGTAAACACATGCCATGCACTCAAGGATAATGCAGTTCCATACCAAGACAAACTTCTAAGAGAAACCATTCTTTCAAATTATTTATTTATTTTGGGTCACACCCGGCAACACTCAGGGGTTACTCCTGGCTCTTTGCTCAGGAATTACTCCTGGTGGTACTGGGGAACCTATGGGATGCCGGAGATCAAACCTGCTTTGGCCACATGCAAGGTCAACGCCCTACCCGCCGTGCTATCGCTCCCGCCCCCAACAATTTCTAATTCACTAATATCCTCTCCTAAAGTTCTACCAAAATCTTCCTATTATAATTCTCCTGGTCCATCTAAATAAGCCCAAACGCCATTGGATTTTCTATAAAATCTAAATCTAACTACATCACAAAAAAAATTGTTAAACAAGTCATCCACGTTATCTTTCTCTTAATAATCCCCTTTCCCTTCTTTCTACACTCACATAAGCAAAGCGAAAGAGAAGGGACAGGTATGGAATCCAGCTAGGCTTCTGTTTCATATGTTTCTGTTTATGTCAACCTCAATGTATTTACAACACTGAGTTAGGATGGGACGTTGGCAACAGGCAAGACACATGGCTTCCTGATTGAAAAAGACTTCCGTTCTACTGGGAGAGACAAATTCACGGAAAAATAATTACAGAAGGAAAGAGCACATAAATTGCTACCAAAAAATACACATGCAGACAGAAGCACAGAAAGAAAGCAGTCATTTGATTGGAACCTAAGTCAGGACAAATATAAGTCAGAGCTTAGAGAGGGCTTGGCTGAGGCCCGCCGTGCAAATGTGTCCTGTAGACACAGGGCATAGCCAAGTGTCCAGGCTCCACGTGGCCGCGTATGCCACAGCTCCTGGCAATTCTCGGGCATGGAAGCCCCAATGCCACCAGTGAGTGTGTGTCTGCAGCTCCCAGCAAACACCACACTGAGGTGCCCAAGCTCCACTCAGCATCAGGCTCAGGCAACACAACCAGCTGCGCAACCCTCATAAAAGTACTACAACTGACTATGTGATCTCTGGTCACCACAACACACAACAGCAACAACAAAGAGGCGAGGGGTGAGGGGTGATGAGTCAAGAGAAGGTTTAAAAGACGCTGAAGGTACAGGAAAGTGACCCAAGCACGGAGCAGGAAGGGAATGGCGTCTATTAGCCACTGGGGCCCGCCGGGAGGAAGGCGAGAACTGCTGCTGGACAGCGAAACTGTTTTCTCAGGTTTTCTTCTCACCCTGTCCTGGCTCTGGCGTCCTCCCTGTCACCTCTGTCTTGCTGGGCTGGACAAGAATCTCTTGCATTCCCACACCCCTACTCTGCATATCACAAGCATCAATTTTATTGCCTTTTATAATTATGGGTTCATGACAAAGATTAAGTGCTTGAGGTCATAAGGTCTGTCATTAATTGTTTTATTCCCAGCACTGAGCATAGTATCTAACCCGATGTATCTCAAAGGCTATACATTAAAATCATCCAAAGAACATTTAAGAAAAATACAGACGCCCGAAGACCCTAGACCTATGAGATCAGAATCTTGAGCAGGGCACAAACTAGAAAGAAGAAATAGGATTATCTTAAAGTCTGGAAGAATCATGTCAAAGGGACAGGAAGAAATGACAGGAAGAAAGATAAAATGACAATCTCTTTCCCACCAATACAGTTTTTATGTCGAAATGGCGATCCTTCCCCACCAACTAATACAGTTTTACGTCAAAATGTCGATCCCTTCCCCACCAACTAATGCAGTTTTATGTCAAAATGACAATCCCTTCCCCACCAAGTAATACACTGTTTTTATGTCACAAACTAAAGCAGAGGCAGACTGTGACAGTAATCATAATGACACAAATTTCCCTTGGGCTTGAGTCACCACCCTCCCTCCGTCCCCTGCACCCATATGTGTGTGGGTGTGTGTGGGCCCCCACAGGACTGCTTGCTTCTCTTTCCCCAAATATGAACAATACCTGTCATCCAGTTCAATCCTTTTCATACTATGAAGGTGCAAAACAGCTAATATTATTGCTACAAGAAATATCACTGCACAGCAAACCCCTACACTGATATAAAACACGCGTGTAGAGGTGGTTGGTGCTGCGTGTACAGGATCATCTGAAATAAAAAATGAAACGCATGCGTTAAGCTCGCAGTTAAGGACTGACTGCCTTGTGACCCAGCCACTGAACAATCACCTGTCGTTCTGAAACATTTCTGCTTTACATGTTAATTTTCTGGTAAGATCAGTAATAAATACTCAAAGCAAGATCAGTTTCCAGCTGACGTAAGTTCACACAATTTAAAATTTTTCGTTGTATTCTTTAAAAAGAAAAAAGTTTGAAACAGAACTTCTGGCTTCCACATGTAACAGTTACAAACAGTACAGACATAACCAATGATTACAGCAGTGTTGTCGGACAGAAATTCCCCGATAGTGACCGACTGTTCCCGGGCAGGAGCCTTCAAGCCATGGTCAGGGGCACACAGGAGCTGCTTTCAGGGACTCTTGGTCATCCGGGCCAGCAATTCGATGTGCGGCCCTGATGATGTGGTGCTTGGGCCCCGCAGTGTTGGGCTTACCTGGGCCACCCAGCTGCGCTTGGGTGTGTGTGGAGACACGTGCGGCTGAGGAGAAACCAGGGCTGGCTGCGCTCAAGGCAAGCTACGTAAGCCTGACCTGCCTGCACATCCGAAATGCGCTAGAGCGCTATCTAACACGGCAGCCGGGACGCTGTGTCCAACACATGGACTGTAGCTAGTGCCACCAAGGAAATGAAGTTTCCATCGAGACTATTCTTAATTAAAATTAAACAGCCCCATGTGGCTTAGTTATACCGGGCAGCACAGATCTGTGCTGATCCTGCAGCAGCAATGCCTGGAGTAGAGGATCAGGCGATCTGCTGCAACAGTTACTGACTCCGGAGGAGGAACACACAGCAAAAGCTAAAGGACAGCTTTTTCCTTTCCTCTTTTGAGAATAACAAAGTATCTTGCTTTCTGTTTTAAAAAACAAAACAGAAAAACAAGACAATTTATTAAATCACCAGTCTTGTATTATCCAGAACAGAAAGAGACAGCGCTGACAAAGAGAATACCTCAGACAGAGACATCGCAGAAACAAGAGTGAGCGAGAAATGGAAGCAAAAATCAAGGAGATGTAACCAAGTTTCAACGACAAGAGCGAAGATCAAAACTGTGCTGAATAAAAGCTGAGCGATTTAGGTTTTGTCTTAAGCGAGAAGAGAAAGCATTGCTGGAAACCGCCTGGGCCTGGGGGTCAGGCTGTGCAGCAACACCGAGCAGAGAGAGGAGAAGACAGAGCAGGAGGCAGAGAGCCACTGCTGCAGCCCAGCAGGCAGGGGACAGCTGAGGCGTGGGCGAGTTTCAGAGTAAAGATGAGAAGCTACTGGAATAGGAAGCAGAACCGTAGGATCTGGAGAATGAACCATACAGGCATAAAAGAGCAAAGAATCAAGTTTTGGCTAAAGGAATTGGTTAGACAATGGTACCTCTACAAAAATCAAAAAGCGGGGCCAGAGAGATAGCCCAGAGGGTAGGGCATTTACCTTGCACGAGGCCGGCCCGTGCCAGCAAGGCTTCCATCCCGGCATCCCATATTACATCCCATATTATGGTCCCCCATATGGGACCATATGGGATGCCGGGAGTGATTCCTGAGTGCAGAGCCAGGAAGAACAGAAAGAGAACTGCCAGGAGTGAGTCCTGAGTGCAGAGCCAGGAGGAACCCCTGAGCATTGCGAGAGTGTTTTCCATAAAAGCAAAAAAAAAAAAAAAATCAAAAAAGATGCAGATCTTGAGCTGTCCAGGGTAAACCTGGACACACCTACATGGAGAAGTCAAGCTGAAAAGAAATGTAACGTTGGCACCTGGCATTAAAAGGTCAAAGCGGCAGCTTTCCAACATGCAGAAGCGAGGAAAATAATCTTACTTTCTTAGATTTAAAATCTGAACCAACAATAATGCAAAGAGACTGAACAGCCTCAAGGGCAGCTGACTTGTCCGCAGCCTGGATCCGCGACTTTCCTATAGGATACCCGGGGTATTAAAGTTTCAGAGGGGTAGAAAGGAAGGTCCCAGAAGACTAGTGCTGGTTACATGCATCTACTACACTCCTGGGCTAGGCAGATCAGCCAAGCGCACCTGCTCAATTACCTCCTACTTCCAGCCTGTGCACACACTGGTCCAGTCCACCTGCTCTGACCTGTCACCACTTGGTCACCCTTCAGGTCTCAGATGAGATGGAACTTTCCTTCACACTCTCAGTGAAGGTTCTAGATGCCCTCGGGGTCCTGAATAGCCTGTGTTTGCCCTATCGCGGCTGGTGGCACAGTGATAGTAACACTGGCCCTGTCCGCCCATCTTCCCCCGTAGCTAGGAACCCTGATGGCAGGGTCCACTCTGCCCGCTTTATTTATTTATTTTGCATTGTGGGTGACACCCAGCAATGCTCAGGAAGTCACTCCCAGCTCTTCACAGGATTACTTCCTGGCGGTGCTTGGGGACCATATGGGATGCCGGGACTGCACCCAGGTCGGCCGAATGTAAGGCAAGCGCCCTACCCGCTGTTCACTCTGCCCACTTGAGTCCTCTGTCTACTCAGCACATCCTAACTCTGAGTAAGGGCTGGAAGGGCGCAAAGAGAAAAGGCAAGGAACAAGAGAAGAATCGAGGAAGAGACAGGGACAAAAGATAAACACACTACTGTCTGTAACAATAACATCCTCCTGGTAGAAGAGTTAAAATCACCTGCTCCTCTTCATTTAGGGAAACAACGGAAGGGAAAGTGGGCACAGAAACCCCCCAGATTATGGAAAGGGTATGTTAAAGGATTCCCAAATCACCAGATTTTTCAAAAATTGGGAGTAGAGATGCTTCTTTCTTCTAAGGAATATCTAACTGAAATTCGGATGGTTTGGTTGGTTTTGTTTTTTGGGAAACACCAGCAGTGCTCAGGAACTACATACAGCCCGCGGGGCCACTCCTGGCAGTGCTCCCCAAACCACGCGGTACCGGGACTGACCCCAGGCCTCCTACATGCAAGGTGCATCACGGCCCTTTGGGCCTCCTCTGCAGCTGACATGGGCTCTCCTAAGCCGCATTTTTACCGAGATGGAATTAGCTGAGGGTTAGGTCCAGGCCACAAATAGGACTAAGCTGAGCAGATCCAGATGCCAGAGATCCCGTGTCCATATTTTAGAGATGACATGTGAAATGAGGCCCATGAGATCACGTCATAGATTCTTGCCTGTAAACTTTTCTAGACTACTTGCTATGCTGTATGCTTTTACTTCATAAAATGTTCAATATTCTAAGTTTCATCTGACAATGGGAAACAATCTACAAATATCAGTGAAATAATACGGAATCACCACATTTATTTATTTATCTGCATTTTATTTATTTATTTATTGCTTTTTTAATCACTCTTGACGATGCTCAGGGGTTTCTCCTGGCTCTGCACTCAGGAATTACTCCTGGCGGTGCTCAGGGAACCATAGGAGATGCCAGGGATTAAACCCAGGCCTGCCATGTGTAAAGCAAGTGCCGTACTTGCTGGACTATCGCTCCGGCCCCATTGCATTTAATTTTTGTCAAACTGGAAACCACAGGCTGCTAAGCTTCATATAATCCTGTCCATTTTAAATTATTTCTCAATCCTACTGATGATAAAAAAAAAAAAGAGTAACACTTACAAATAGTTCTGCTAGTGTTTTTGTCCAAGGGTGAAGTTTTTACTTCTTCAAGTTCTGAATTTAAAAGGAGATAAAAGACACGTTAGAAATTCTTTGCCATGATAATCCTTTACAGTTGCATTTTCTGAATTTTCTCTAACATAGATTTGTATTCTTGCAATAAAAGCTACATTATTACTCTCCCTATTCGTTGATCGATAGTTCATGCCAGCATTAGCAAATGGTGTTCCTTATAGATGCTCAATGAAAAAGGAGTTATCGAAAGGGCCAAGATACTTCAAAGGACTAGTGTGCGCTTGCATGTGGGAGCTCTAGCCTTGATCCTGACATTACTTGGTCGCCAAACAAAATCTCCAAGTACCGCTGGGAGCAACCCTTAAGAATTCTCACAGAACTAACCCCCAAATTAAAATAATAATAATAATAATAATAAAATAATAATAATAATAATAATTTGTGCTGACAAGAGCTCAGAAGCAACCAGATGCCATTGGGCTACACTGGCACATGATAGGGTCAAATGAAATGTCACTGGGGCCCGCTCGGCAAATTGATGAGTAGCGGGATGTCAAGTGATCAAGTGAAGTGAAGAACTCAGAAGAAAGTCACATCAACCTCAATGGAGGCTCACTATTCATTAAGTGTAAAAGCTTTTATTTTTTTTAGAAGTAAAACAGGTTTTATTAAGGAGGTTTTAGGAAAGGGAAGGAGGAGGGAAAGTAAGAGAGAGAGTACACATCTCAAGAGGGGAGATGTGGGCGACACTGCGTGCTCGGGCAGCACATGTGCTCGGCCACATGGGCTCAGGCAGCATGTGTGCCCATGCAGCATGTGCGCTAAGTGTAAAGGCTTTAATGAAGGTGTTCTAAATAATCCCACCTTCATGAGAAAGACCCCTCTCTTACTAGCATTAGGCATTAACAATTTTTTTTTCCTTTTGGGTCACATCTGGCAATGCTCAGGGGTTACCCCTGGCTCTGCACTCAGGAATTACTCCTGGCGGTGCTCAGGGGACCATATGGGATGCCGGAGATCGAACCCGGTCGGCGCGTGCAAGGCAAATGCTCAACCCACTGTACTATAGTTCTGGTCCCAGCATTAACAGTTCTGTGCAAACTATTTTAAACACAGTAGACTGGAAAACAAGCTAGATATCTAATTATGATTATATCAGAGTCACAAACATGAAGCGGATGACAGGGGGTAGCCAGCAGAACGACAACTAACTGAAAAGGGTGGTTCTATATATGATTATATCAATTTTTTTTTGGGGGTCACACCCAGAAATGCTCAGGGGGTTACTTCTGGCTCTTCGGCTCAGGAATTACTCCTGGCGGTGCTCAGGGGACCATATGGGATGCGGGGATTGAACCCAGGTCAGCCATACACAAGGCAAACATCCTACCCGCTGTGCTATCGCCCGGCCCATCAAAGAGAATTTTAATGGTAAGTTTGACATACAGAAAGGTCGGTTAAAGTAGAATCCTTTACGTGTAAGTTGACATTAAATTTACATCAATCCACTAGAATAAAATGTTATCAATGTACTCAGATGGGCTGGACATGTAATGCGATTTGGAGACGACTGTTGGACTAGAGCAGTTACCTACTGGATCCCAAGGGACGTCAAAAGATCACGCGGCCACCCACCTACAAGATGGTCAGACTTCTTCGTCAAGACCCTGAAGGAACGGTTTGAGGCTCTTTGTATTCCTGAAGCAACCAGATGCCATTGGGCTACAGTGGCACGTGATAGGGTCCAATGGAAATGTTACTGGCGCCAGCTCAAGGAATCGATGAACAATGGGATGTCTAGTGATCTAGTAATCAATGTACTTGTTAAATTTTCATTCTTCATCTTATTTTTTCATGTTAAAAGTGTCTGTTTTAGGAATCAGAGAAACCGCCTTATGGGCTGAGCAGTCTCTGCAGGTGGGCGGGCAGGACCCTCGATCCACAGCACTGCACGGCCCACCCAGCTCTGCCAGGATCAACCCCCAGCATCACTGGGTGGGGTCCATAAAAACAGAAACAAGGGGGCGGAGCGATAGCCCAGCGGGTAAGGCGTTTGCCTTTGCACGCGGCCGGCCTGTGTTGGCCGGGTTCAATTCCCGGCATCTCATATGGTCCCTCGAGCACCGCCAGGAGTGATTCCTGAGTGCAGAGCCAGGAGTAACCCCTAAGCATCGCCGGTGTGACCCAAAAAAGAAAAAAAAAGAAACAAAACAAAAATCTGTTACAATACTATACAGCATTTTTTATTGGAATGTATCTGGAAATGAGTTACCCACTGTCGCTACTTGCTTTTCATAACATTCAGCATTTCAATTAGGACATGTGTCAGGCGTATGTAATAAAAAGACTAGAATATGCTCTGCATCCCAGCGGCATCACTTAGCTATTTGACTATGGCAAGTCGGTCAGTTTCTCTGGGCCTCGGCTTTCCCTTTGGAAATGCAGGATAAGAAAGCTGCTGCCTACATTCTTTAAGGATTTAAAGGGTGCAGCACCCGGAAACACTTGGAAAAGATAACTCAGTAAGTTTGGAGGTTGGCTTTTAACCCATATTTTGGCAGCCCTACCTGTTACTTTGTAAATTCAAGTTACAAAACATTTTATAAAATCAAATGTATAAAATGTACAAAGAGGGGCCAGAGCGATAGTCCAGCGGGTAGGGCGTTTGCCTTGCACGCGGCCGGCCTGTGCCAGCCTGGGTTCGATCCCTGGCATCCCATATGGTCCCCTGAGCACCGCCAGGAGTGATTCCTGAGTGCAGAGCCAGGGAGTAACCCCTGAGCATTGCCGGGTGTGACCCAAAAAAGAAAAATAAATAAACAAACAAACAAACAAACAAACAAATAGATAGATAAATTAAAAAGAATGGATGGATGGATGGATGGATGGATGGATGGATGGATGGATGGATGGATGGATGGACGGACGGACAGACAGTCAGATAGATAGATAGATGATAGATAGATAGATAGATAGATAGATAGATAGATAGATAGATAGATAGATAGATAGATAGATAGATAGATAGATAGATAGATAGATAGAAAGAACAAAAGAATATAGTGATTCTTGAATATGCTTTACTTGGGTAGAACTTAAAAAAGTGGGTGACTGTAACTTCCCTGGCAGGAAGGATCAAATGCCCTCAGGTAATTTCTCCCAGCACCTCACCCTAAAATCTTAAGCCAAAATCTGCCTGGACATGCCTTTATAGGGTAGAGAAGGGGTTTCTGAGATGGTATGTCTCTGTACCAAAGACTAATACTAATGCCAGTTAAATATTTCTCCAAGCCTTCACAAGAGTTTCGTCTACTTCACGGTAGTTTTGTATTTTAGTTGCCTTTGAGTTATCAGGGAGCCATGCTTGCTTGCTTGGAGGCAAACAGCATTTCTCTCTGGTCTAATTACTTAGAGATCCAACGTGGCCAGGGAAATATGCTGGTAAGATCTAGCTAGT
The DNA here is from genome assembly GCA_021461705.1 of Cryptotis parvus. Lineage (NCBI taxonomy): Eukaryota > Metazoa > Chordata > Mammalia > Eulipotyphla > Soricidae > Cryptotis > Cryptotis parvus. Next base: position 5,004 of record JAJIBD010033190.1, on the reverse strand, counting down.
CCCACGAAGCTTGTGGTAGCATGAGAGAATGTTTATACCAGCCAGTATAGAATACACGGTCAGATAAGACTGCCACATTTAGACTATCCCCCTATCTATGAAGTGACCGGCAGGGAGGCAATCCAGGGCAGATGCAGAGGCCTAGGCTTTTAGGTGTCCTGCAACAGGTGACTCAAACATTTTGTTTTGGGGCCACACCCTGCAGTCCTCAGCGGCTACTGCTGTCTCCGTAGGACCTCCTGGCGGTGCTGGGGACCATGTGGTGCCGGCGGCGTGCTGGGGCTCTCAGCGCCTCGGTCCTCTAAAGCGGGAGAGCTCTCTCTTCAGCCCCTCTGGTTCCTCTAAAGCGGGAGAGCTCTCTCTTCAGCCCCCTCTGGTCCTCTAAAGCGGAGAGCCCCCCCAGCCCTCTGGTCCTCTAAAGCGGAGAGGCTCTCCAGCCCCTCTGGTCCTCTAAAGCGGGAGAGCTCTCTCTTCAGCCCCTCTGGTCCTCTAAAGCGGGAGAGCTCTCTCTTCAGCCCCTCTGGTCCTCTAAAGCGGGAGAGCTCTCTTCAGCCCCTCTGGTCCTCTAAAGCGGGAGAGCTCTCTCTTCAGCCCCTCTGGTCCTCTAAAGCGGGAGAGCTCTCTCTTCAGCCCCTCTGGTCCTCTAAAGCGGGAGAGCTCTCTCTTCAGCCCCTCTGGTCCTCTAAAGCGGGAGAGCTCTCTTCAGCCCCCTCTGGTCCTCTAAAGCGGGAGAGCTCTCTCTTCAGCCCCTCTGGTCCTCTAAAGCGGAGAGCTCTCTCTTCAGCCCCTCTGGTCCTCTAAAGCGGAGAGAGCTCTCTCTTCAGCCCCTCTGGTCCTCTAAAGCGGGAGAGCTCTCTCTTCAGCCCCTCTGGTCCTCTAAGCAGCTCCCTTGGAGCTCTCACCCTCTGGTCCTAGGGGAGGCTTTCTTCAGCCCCTCTCTTTCGTCTGCTTTTAAACCAGAACTTTGTCCCCGAGGGGTGCACCATTCCTGGAGGTACCGCAACACCAGGTCGATGTGTGGACCGGAGCAAGCTCCTAGTCCACCCTCCATAACTTAAGAACTCTGAAATTCTTTGACCTATATCCACTCTACTGGGTAGAACTTCCTGTAATTTCTTAACAGATTACTTGAAACCAAACCTACTAACATATGTTAAGTACCCGCACAAGGTATCTTAATTTCAGGCTAGATTCAATCAACCTAAAATATAATATAGTATAAATATATACACATGTACATACACACACGTGTCTCTCTAGGGCTGAGGAGAGAGGGTGGAAGGGCTGCACACATGCTTGGCATGCAGGATTCCCGGGTGTAATCCCCAGCACTCACGGGTCACCGCACTATCACGGAGTGCCAAACTACCCCATTTTAACCCTACAGATGAAAACACTGACTCTGGGGTTCAAGAGCTTTCCCCAACGACCTGCCACGAGCAGAGCTGGTGGTCCAGTCACAGGGCTATGCTTCCTCAGAGCGTTACTTTCATAAAAGAAACACGGCTATTATTCAGAGGCTCCCTTCAACTACCTGGCTTAATTCTTCAAACACTGTCACACTATTTCACACTGCTATGAAAAAAGTCCTAGCAATTCTGATAAAAGATCATGAGAGGGGCCAGAGCGATAGCACAGCGGGAGGGCGTTTGCCTTGCCGCAGCTGACCCGGGTTCAATCCCGGCATCCCATATGGTCCCCGAGCACCGCCAGGAGTAATTCCTGAGTGCAGAGCCAGGAGTAACCCCTCAGCATTGCTGGGTGTGACCCAAAAAAGCAAAGAAAAAAAAAACAACATGAGAAAAGAGGAATTGTATAGGGCCAAAGGAAGAATCCTGGCTCCAAGTCATCTGGCAATCGGGGAAAGGGCAAGTCCAAGATAAAATATAGTGGAGAGGGCAATTTCCTTATCTGCACCAGCCTGGGGTTCAATCCCGGCACCACAAACTGTCACATGGTCCCCCCAAATCTGCCCAGAATGATCCCTGAACCCCACCAGGTAAGCCCCCTCCCCAATTTAAGCCAGTAATTACCTTCTCATTTGTAACAATAATCATGCCTTGGTTACAATTAAATCTGTAACTTGGTAATAACAAAATCTATTTTTCATGTCACATTATCTAGACACGGGTTTTGATAAGCCAGGCCCCTGATTTCTGGGGACAGGGATGTGGCTCTCTGGTGGCATAAAGGCCTCACATGTGCAAGGCCCTGGACTGGACCCCCAGAACAACAAATAAGCAAATTTCTTACTTTTGTAGCACATTTTCCTTCTTTTTAAAATTTAAGACTGTAAAATTTTTTGAAGAATTTACTGTCAAATTGAGCTGCATAAGTATCATAACCTCAGAATCTACTTTGCCAGTACAGGAAAGCTCAACCCGAAACACTGGAAAAAAAAGAAGAAAAAATTCAATTACTACAAATCAACATTAAGAAACATAAAAATATTTTAGACTATTTTTGCTGCAATGAAAAGTGGTCACTTATAGAAACTATTAGACACTTTCAGAGCGCTTTATTTTTTGGACCACATAACTTTACAGTAAAAAGTTAGCAATGAAGATGAAGTGTAATCTAAGACATAAATGAAGAAATTTTCAAATTCTGGTTTTTTTTTTTTTTTTTTGCTTTTTTGGGCCACACCCAGCTATGCTCAGGGGTTTCTCCTGGCTCTGCACTCAGGAATTACTCCTGGCGTTGCTCTGGGGACCATATGGGATGCCGGGATGGAACCCAGGCCGGCCTGGGCAAACGCCCTACCTGCTAGGCTATTGCTCCAGCCCCTGGTTATCATTTTTAATATTACAATTCTTTAAATTCTCTGATTAAAAGAGAGTAAGGCAAACCCTGCTTATCTTACAAATTATACAGAGCAATAACAACAAAAATTACTGGATAAAAACAAAAATATAACTCGCACCCAAAGGCAATCATGTGGAGCCGGAGCAACAGCATAGCGGGTAGGGCGTTTGCCTTGTACGCTGCTGGCCCGACCAGGATTTGATCCCTGAGCACCGCCAGGAATACCTCAGTGCAGACTAGACCTGACCATTGCCAGGTGTCACCCAAAATAAAAGCAAAAAAACAAATCATGTACTGATCTTAATGAAGAGACTACATAGTTATACAGATTTTAAAAAAATTGATAAATTGCCAACTATAAATTTAAAATGTACTTTTTAAAACTCTTTTAAACAGATATTGGCTTTATTCAATTATTGTGCCAATGGAGTAACAATCTGGTGCACATCGATTATTTTTTTCAATCTTACAGTTTAGATTCTTTTTCTCTATGTTTAAAACATATCATTTTAGAACTGGAGAGAAAATACACGGGTTAAGGCATTCCCTTGCATATGGCCAACCCCAGTTCAATTCCTGGCACCCCATATGGTCCCCCAAGCACTGCCAGGAGCGATCCCTGAGTGCAGAGCCAGGAGCAAGCCTTGAAGATCTGACATGGTGTCATCCAAACCTCCCCAACCTCCAATTCACTCCCACACAAATGTCATTCTAGGGCCAGAGAGTACAGGGATTAAGGCCCTTGCTTTCAATGTGGCTGATTCAGGTTTGACCCTGTTATCACAATAATCACCCAAGCATAACCCCAAACCACTCCCAAATATATATATATATATATATATATATATATATATATATATATATACATACATACATATATATATATACACACACATACGCACTCGTATATGTATATACACATAATCTATGCCATTCTATTATCTAAGTGCAAAAATATTCCTATTTCCAAATCTCTTTAGAGACCCAAAAAAAATCAACCAGCTTCCCTATACTTTCTTAATACTTAGCTTAGTATTTTACTATAAATAGTGAGTAAGATTACCAGAAAATGTTCCCTAGTACTGCTTTGGCTTGTACTTTCAAGTTCTAATAATGTTCATTTGCATAAACATTCTTCGTGGGAGAGCGGACCGGCTCTACAGCCACTGAATGTGCAAAGTGATACCGAGTCACGTCCTCAGGCACTGAGTCCCGCAGCTACTCTAGACAAGGGTTTTTCAGTCAGCTGAGAGTCAGCTCCTGCCCTCTGGTGGCCACAGGAAGAGATGGACAGAGTTACAGAAATCCTGTCGGGTGGAAGGAGAGCGGGAGGCAAGAAAGGGGCAGCGAGACGGGTGAGACTAAGGGACCGAAGAGCAGGCGGGAGGGAGGGAAAGAGCACTGGAACTTTCACATAAAAACACAAGCGTGCGAAGGCCTGGCTCTCAGGAGCAGACGGTGACCACCAGCTGAAGAGCCGCCGGGTCTTCAGGGGCCAGGGGCACGTGATGCCCCTGTCAGATGCTAGTGTCAGTGATCAGACAGGCCACAGTGTGGGAGCTAAGCAAAGGGCAACCAGACCGGACGGACACTGATGCACGGGGAGGTGAGTTTTAAAGGGGAAAAAAAAAGAAATGGTTTAAAAGAACAAAGTACTTAGACATCCCCAGTAACACACTGCAGAGAGTAAACTGCTCTTTCCGGGAAACAGAAGACACCACACGCCACGGCTTACCTTTCAGAATCACACTTACCTGATAAAGTGCGTGGAACCTCCCCTTGAGCAGAAATATTGACTTGGGGCATGTCCATAGCCACAAAATTGTCTACTTGGAATCCCAGCTTATATTCAACCTATGAAATGGAAAACTAAATGTGATCTGTGATAACAGTGAGGGCAACAACAGCTTTACTGTTTGGCTTCTAAACTAAAAACACAGAAGACTCTCATGTGCACAGGTAATCCAGCTATAAACAAATCCACATTGTCAGTCTTACTCAATTCTGAAAGTCACTGAATTTCAAGTCTAAAATAATGCCAAGGGGCCGGCGACAGCAGAGTGGGTAGGGCATTTGCCTTTCCCGCGGCTGACCCAGGCTCGATCCCCGGCATCCCATATGGTCCCCCGAGCAGAGCACTGCCAGGGTAATTCCTGAGTACAGAGCCAGGAGCAACGCCTGAGCATTGCCAGGTATGAC
>JAJIBD010033189.1:0-20330 GCA_021461705.1 Cryptotis parvus | reverse complement strand
TGGTGGGAGTGGAGTGGGTCTGTGAGTCAGGAAAAAAAGCTCATTCAAGTGGCATGTGGGAGTGAGAGGATGAAAAGGCAAGCATTATGAGAGAACATCATAAATTTCTACTCTTATTTTTATGGATATGGCATGACCAGCACAGGTAAAAATACATTTATCTACATGTTGCACAGGAGCAACGGTATTGATTTAGCATGGATGAGTTCTAGTACAAAGCTCAACTAGTGATCAGGAAATAAGGATAGTAGATAGAATGAGAGTTTTACAGTGTGTGGTCCCTAAAATAGTACTTGTAGGCCCCAAACTATTTGCTTAAGGAGATGGTTCCTGGAATGAAAAACACGTGAGCCAGGGCAGTGGTCGGGTCCCAGCACTCCTGATTCCTCCTGCCTTATGGGAGTTGTACTTTATCTTCTACGAATTTGTTTTTTCAATTCTTTTCTCCCCAAACTGGAGTGCATTAGGTGAAGTTAGTGGATTCTCTTCATGCAATGGATTCTCTAAGGAAGCCAGTGGATATGGAAGAGGTCTCAAGGAGGGGGGCAGAGCCTGTAAAATGCTATGGTCTTTTATCTATAGCTTAAGCAAAAAGGACCAATTGTTTGGGTACTCCTGAAAAAAGTATTCTTTATCTAGTTCATATTGAGATGACATGTTGTGTGTGAAGGGAAAGAAAATAGGATGGTACAGGTTAGCTCTAATGCAGTAGACTCCACAGGAGTCAAACACTCAAATGTCTCTCCAGGACTATTAGCAGAGATATTCTGGCACCAAAAAGAAAAGATGGTAGAATTTACATCTGAGGATTTCATGGCCTAATTATTTTCAAACTTTCTTGTTTCCTCCCTAGTAAGTCATAATGGAAAGCTATGCAAAGTTGCCACCTTTAAAATATAGTAATTAATTCCAGAATTTTAAAATACTATCCAAGTCAAACAAGAAATATTTTGTAGGCTGTAGAACCTTTTCTAATTCTTTACAAACTTCAGACACCTCTGGTACTTATGGCAAAAAAATCATCTAAAACTCGTCAGAGAGACGCAGGAAGTCATAAGAATCCAATTCAAAAAAAAAAAAAACTCTTAAAGTAAGGGATGGAACACGGCATAAAACTTTTAATAGACTGTCTAAAAGAATGTGATAGAGTACCTGGTGGCAAAACTGATCCTAGAAACTAGGCAAAGATCTTTGGTAAAGCCTAATAGATTTTAATTTTTGGTATACTAACTCAGATTAATACTCTGCAATCATAAAGCACTTAATAGATGTCTAGGCTACTGCATTGTTTTAGTTCCTTCCCTGCCTTGGTTGATGGAATGAAGTTCAGGAAGCAGTAAGGGCCTGAACCTAAAGTAAACTGTGTGCATTATTCCTCCATAATTGAATGAGGCTACAGGAAAGCACTCACCATCTCTTTCAGACAAGAAAGGCAATGAAGGCTTTACAATTCCATTCCTCTCTTCTACAGTGATCTTAAATCTGCAGTTCCGGCTGACCAGGATTTAGTTTCTAAGGTGGCTGAATTATGGCAATTGCCACTATGAAGCTCCCGATTATCTGGCCCTGCCTTATTTTTTGCAGCTAGTACTCTCCTCTCTCCTTTCTTTTCTGAGGTTCTATATCTCTGTAGCAAATACTGGGTGACTCTGGGCTCCAGCCATGACCAGCTGGGTGTCAGATCAACAGATATGTCTCTCAATGGCCCTACTACATTGTTCTGAACTAAATGAGTATTCCTCCTCTGGCCATTTTCCTCTTCAGAACTTATTTCTCCATGGAGGCTATCATTTCCTTGTACCGTATATTGATTTACCCAAATGTCTGTTTTTTTTTTTTCTCTCTTGGGATTGCAAAATTCTAGCGTGGGGCAAGAGCCGCCTGGATTTGTTTTCGCAGGGCTATACCTTGGCTACAGGCGGGATCACTCTTCATTGTGGTTTTAGTGTAGTTATTCATGCAAACTGTGTGCACAAAGCTCTGGTGAGTCTCTGTGGTGGTGGAATTTTCAGGGCCATGAGCCATGAATCTACAAACATAGTAATCTATGACAGACGCTTAAGTAACTTAGAGACCTCGGGGTGCCAGCCTTCTGAGGGCGTCTACTGGATGTGGAGGATCACCTGTTGTTTTCTTACTTCATGAATCCGCTGAATGAAAGTAGACACCCAAACTGCAGGGATATTTTGGGTTGCGCTAAGAGAGCTGCAATTGTCACGCTTAAGTGTAATCACTTGGTTCAGCAACCACAAAAAAGACAGTTTGAGTTCCCTAAAGTAGACTCTTCCTCGCTTGCATTAATTCCATAGTCAAACTCAGTTTTTAGTAAGAAATCAAGCAACAATATTTATTAAATATAAAAGAGCTAATAAGCATTTTCTTAAAATGTTTCACTGTCACCACTCTTAATATTCTTTAATAGATGGCAGGGGACATACAGCTTTGAGATGTAAAAGTAGTTTTCTTCATTGAATTCTTACCATCAGTAAAATGGCACTTTCTTGAACCTCTGAAATCAAGAGAACATGCTTCATTTTATCCAAGGATTTTCACCTGAAAAGGTACACTGATGCTTAGTGAGCTCTAAATTATATAAGTGACTTTGCCATCCCTGGTGACTGTAAAATAAATCACTCACCCAGCACTACATGGCTTCTACTCCTAAGGTCTGAGGGAGAGGGCAAGCTGTTGCGTGACACTTTACTGTCCTCGTAATGTAATCCTGTAATTTCACAAAAACATGACCCATAGGTAAGAATGTATTCCAGTGAAGTCTTCTGCATGATACTTCAGTACTCACACACATGCATTGGCATCATTCCAAACAGTTACTCATTTAGTTTCAGAATGATTCAGAAAGAGAACTGAGAAGCAGAGAAGAAAAGAGACTGAGTGAGATAGAAAAAGGCATTACTCAGATGATTTAAAAACTCAAATATATTCTATACGCTTCTTCAAGTTGAAAGCCAGTGGACCAGCAAAGTTCTAGTGAGAGAGATTCAGCTAGATATTGTTTTAAGATATAGATTTCACCTCCCAGGCCCCAGGCCCCTAGAGTACCAAACCTTAGGTTAGAACCCGGGAGATACTACTACTTTTCAGCACCCAATGAAGAGATTTCAATGCAAGCGGAAGCCAGAGTCTTCCCCAATCCATCCACACTTCTTTCCCAATAGACGTGGACAAAATCAAATTCAAAATCAATCATGGTGAATGATTCTTCAGTTTTTAGATAGGTAATAAATATTTGTACCGGGCCTCATATTCATGAGATATTCTAGCGGCTCTGATGCCAGGAAAATTCCTCAGGTCAAAGCCGCGCTAGCTTACTAAAGGTGATCAAAATACAGTTTCTCTGTCACCTGGGGGAAACTCGGGCCGGAGACAGGCCCAGCAGGTAGTCTCTTTGCCTTTGCACACGGCCACAGCCCGGTGCGCAGCCTGGGTTCGAATCCCGCATCCCATGCTATGCGGTTCCCTGCGCACCACCAGAGGTAATTCCTGAGGTAGAGCCAGGAGAGACTTTGAGCACTGCCTCCTGGATGGTACCCAAAAAGCAAAAAAAAAAAAAAAAAAAAAAAAACATAGGGAAAGTCTAGCTGTCATTCGTGACTGTAAGCCAGGAGCTGGAAGTACCATCAGAGCATAGTGATCCTAGAAGGTATTCCCAGGAGTAATTCTAAGCCCAGCAAAAGGCTGACCATGGATTCCCCCAGGTGCTAGAAAAGAACTGCCCCATCACACAAATGCACAGAAGTTTACTGAAAAGAGCTGTGAGATTCTTCTTGGTTAGTGAAAGTAAAGTTTGCAGTCAAAAATTATACAGCTAGGCCCTCAGAGAAACAAGAAACCCAAGGAATGGAACATGAAACAGGACTTTCTCGAAAACCAACTCTCTGGATCTCACTCCCTTCTGGAAAGAGAAAAGAATAAACAAACCGCAGTGTCACAGCTTGTAGCCGGTGACAGCAAAACTCGGCGAGACAGCACGTGAGGCTCTTCCTAAAAGCGGCTGCCTGGGGGGTCGCAGGGTGGTGGTAGCCAGTTCTAGCAGGGCAGAGGTCGCAGCTTGTAGAAGATGCCGCTAGTATATGCACTGGCCAACTTAAGGCACCTACAGTGTTCCTCCGGCGGTTATGAAGGTCTAATTACTCCACTGAAGTAGAATGACTGAAATCAAAAGATTGGGGAATATTTTTCTAGAAGGCCCTGCTACCTCAAACCTGTTTTCTTACAAGCTTAAGAGGTAATTAGATTTCCATCCCCATGCTTCTTCTGAAGAGAGAACGTCTTAACTGTTGATTCTAAACCTGCAGACAAGTAACACGTTTCTCTCTCGATTCACCATCCGTCATCCCCTGGGATGCCTCTTGGACAAGAGTGGGACAGGGACTAGGACCTTGGCTTTTTCGAGCCACCACAGCCAGACACGACGGACAAGTTACACTTGCATATCATTTATACTTGCATCTTACAGAGATGACTTTTCCCACCAATACATACCCAAGGCCAAATAACTGGATCGGTTTTCATCTATATGATGCCTAAATGTGGCCCTCCTGCATCTTATCTGTTAGAGAGCTGTACTCATGCCCATTGGAGCAGTTTTTGTACTTCGGTCTAGCAACATCGTGAGGAATTTTCTGCTCTATGTGTGGCTTCTGCACAGAAGAATTGTTCTGTCAGACACTGGTCCTTCAATCCAGATTGTGCTGTAAGATTTGCAATTAAATGCAGCATTACCCTGGAGCTAGTGGCTAAAGATTAGTTTCTACATTGTAGTAAAAGTCATAACTTTCACTGCCGCTCACAACATATACCTTGCCTTTTATTCCCAAATATTTTTCATGTGGTCCCAAGCACTTATCCTAATTCAATAGAAATTTGAAGGAGAAAATTTTTTAATCTATTAATAGTAGCTTTTTTCATTCTGAGCAAGAGAAACACACACTAACAAATCATTCAGACATATATATTATCAGTTGTCACTTGAATAAATGATCATGATTTTATAAGGAGATATATATAGATATATAGATATATATATATATATATATATATATATATATATGCACCCTACGCCTAGGTAAGGCTGATCTTAGAGACTCACAGACATGTCCAAGGGTTATTGGCTCTCTCCCTATGCCCAGCTGCTCACGAGGTGCCCAGGAGGGGGCAGGTTTATAGCCTCTGGCTCATCACTCCAGCAGAGCTCTCGAACTAAGCCAGACTCGCAACCTCCCACCCGCATGAGGGCCTCCACATTGTCCATATCTGGACTTCCTCGTCAAACTCCACCCAGCAGACCTGCCTATCACAGCTCTGGTTTGCGCGGCCGCGCAGTTCATCAATAAATGCTGGAGTTAGAGATGACTACTGAGTATGCTACCCGCAGGCAGAGCGTGGTAAGCTACCCGTGTCATATGGTATGCCAAATACCAGTAACTATTATAGACCCCATTCCCATGACCTGATGGAATGGTTTGAGGCTCTTTATGTTCCTGGAGCAAGCAGGATGCCTTTTGGGCTCTACTAGCATGAGACAGACATAGGAGATGTTACTGGTGCCCGCCTCGAGCAAATCGATGATGAACGGAAGACAGTGAGTCAGTGATACAGTGATATATATACACTAAGTTTGATTTTGATACAATTCTTTTCTACCTTAGCCTTTGTTAGGCTAACATGTTTTATATTTGTAAAATGTTACTTGAATTCCTTAATCTGTAAATAAAGTCTTAAATACTAGATGCCTAGACTCAAATGGCCTGTAAAGCAAGTTATATTAGATAGCTCTATTTCGTATTAATTGGTCTATTTTTAAAAAACCGTTCACTGCGTGCCTGGAGTGAAAAAGACAATTTGGGGTACTGGAAACAAATAGACCAAATTTTTGACCTTCCAAGAAATGAATGCTCCAGGGGAAATATCCTACTTGATAACAAAATAAATGAAGATCCAGCCTGCTGGCCTGGGGACGGTGGGGAGCAGCGAAAGTGGAGTGGACGGAGACAAGGATAAGCCTTGGAGAAGGAAAAGTTGGGGTGGCTGCAAATTCACATAGACCTGTCAGCGCAGGGTGGGCCATACTTCACCTGGAGCATCTGGACAGAAGAATTGCAAGTAAATCCGGAGCGGCAATGTTGGCACGAACCCAGGAAAAGAGAAGGGAGGAAGTGAGATCTGAGAAAGATAGGGATAGACTGTTTGCATCGGAGATTTTAAATCTGATATGGGAGAGAGAGCCATTGCAGAATTTTTAGAGCATTCATTATATGACTTATTTTTTTGAGAAATAATTCTATATGTCATAAAACTCGACCTTTTAAAGTGTATCATTCAGTGGTCTTTGGTGGTCACAAGTTATGGAACCATAAATATTTCTAATTCCAGAACATTTTTATCCCCCAAAGAAATCTGAACTCACTAACCAGTGGCTCTCTGCTTCCTGGAGTGGCTTCTTTAGGTCCCAGCATTTATTAAAGTACTCTGTGAACCAGTGGGTTGGCACATTCTGGTCATTTCAAAATGGAACCATTATATGTGGCCATTTATATCAGGTTGACTTTTCACTTGACTCTTTCTGGCACAGATGTGGACAGGCTAAGGAAAAGACAGAGGCCTAGAGTCCAGCAAAGAGACAAAATTCATAATCCAACTGAGTGAAACAGTACAGGAAGCAATCGGTTTGTGAGCCTTCCTAAACCATCCCAAGGCTCATAACCACTAGTCCTTTTTGCGCTTGGTGATTTATGATCAGGAAAGTCAATTTTAAAGCGCCTCCCTAACTCCCCCAAGCTCGGCTAAGTTGCGTAACTCTCTGTGGCACAGTGATGTTCTCATGTTTTTCTGATATTCTCATCTCTGTGTGCTCCTAAAACCGCAGCCATCACTGTCCGTAGGTCTTGAAACCACTCGCTACTCCCTTGGCCAAAATTGCTGGTCTAGGTATAGTGTGGGCTGGAGAAAATGCTAATTCAAATACACTACATGGGCATGAGGGAAAGCTAGACTAACTCAAGCTTGGGGCTCGAAAGCACTCGAATGGAGCTAACACCGTCTGCAGCGGTGGGTACAGGAGGGACTTGATGGGAGGTAACACCAATGGAGTGGATTCTGGTGATATCAGCTATATTTGGGATGTTGATTAGCCTTCCAAAGTGAAGATGCCAAAGATGGACATAGGTCTGGGATTCAACAGAGGGTCAGTTAGAGAATGGAAGGTGCTGACACTGTGAAATTAGAATGAGACCAAGGGGAGTAGGTGGCTGGAAAAGAGATGCATGGTAAAATCTTTGGACTGTGTGTCCATTATTATAGGCTAGAGTGTTGGAACAAAAAGAAAATAGGGGAACACTCGGTAAACTCAAGAGACAATCGAGCTGCAAATAGAAAACATTATAAAAGAGTGGGCCCCTTGAGTGGAAGAGGGAGACTGCGTGAGAAACTGGAACCGGAATACTGCGGGGCGCCATTCACCAACCACTTATCTTCTGCACTTCTCTGCTCTTCTCTATCTCTAGCCACCCTCACCTTCACAGGCAAGTATATGTCCTCCTACATAGCAACAGTCTGGGAAGTGCTGGGAAGGAGAGGTAAGAGTCTAACTGCGGTGGGTTTAGAGTCAGTGGTAGGAAAGGAATTGGAATCAGGAATAGTTCTGTGTCATTTGTTGTAAGGAATGGAGAGAAAGTGCAAGTAGAAGGTGGCTTTAAAAAAGGGAACTTCTTAGTATAGGGAAACCAACCTATCGGTGGTGGAACAAATTAGAAGGAAAATAGATAAGGAGGTAGGGGCAGAGAATTGTTGAAATAGGTCAGAAGAGACAGATTTTTAACACATTTTAACTGTCAACAGCCAAAAATTAAAATAGAAAATAAATTTTGCTCATCTAGGAATGCTAAGTGAGAACAAACATTTTTTTACGATCACGACCTTCCGCTTCATCATCTATTTGCTAGAGCGGGCACCAGTAATATCTCCATATGTCCTGTCTCATGCCAGTAGAGCAAAGGGCATCGGCTTACAGGAACATAAAGAGCTTCAAACCATTATATTAGGTCATGGGAATGACCTAATATAATGTTACTGTATTTGGCATGTCAAATACAACATGAGCAGCTTGCTAGGCTTGCCGCAGAGGGAGGCATATTATTTTTAAACACCTAAAGAAAGCATTTATTGATGGAACCACGCGGCCACTCTGCGGCCGCGCGAACCGGCTGTGATGGGCTGGTCGGTTGTGGAGTTCCGAAGAGAGGGAAGTCCAGATGTGGAAATGGCGGCACCCTGGAGGGTGGGGGTTGTCTGGCTTGTTGTGAGGTCTGCCGGGTGGTGGGCCAAGGCTACAACCCACCATGCCTCCCGACTGCCTCATGAACAGTTGGGCAAAGGGAGAGCAAGGTACCGCTCTGCCCCATGTCTAGGAGTCTCTGGACCGTCTTACCTAGGCTGGATTGAGGAAGAAACGGGCTGCAGGGTGGGTGTCGGCGATCCGGGCTGTGATGGGCGGGTCGGCTGCGTGAGCTCTGAAGAGAGGAAGTCCGGATGTGGAAATGGCGGCACCTGTGGAGGGGGTGGGGTCGCTATTTTTAGGACATAAAAATGACCACTATTACCAGGATCACTTTTCATGGATAAAAATACATAATTGCACAGAGTGAGCTGAAGTCAGATTAGGGATTGAGTCTCAAGTCTCAAGAGCCAAGATCAAGAACTGTGCAAAGACGCAATACTGGAAACTTTTGTTCGTCTCCATCTAAGGTCCACAACACAGAGATGAAAGCCACCTGTGCTCAGTTCTCTACAGATTCATATGACAAAGGAAGTATGCAAAGACTGGAACTCTTACGTGTGATGTCCTGGACAGCATTTCACTAACTATATAATGAAGAATTGAACACGCTTGGTCATAATCTAAGGTCTCGTATAGTCACAAGAAAGAGAAAAAGAAAAAACAGAAAAGTACAAAAAAGTAAAGCTTTTGGGGTTATACACATAGTTAAATTACACTCAGCAAGTTGCACATGAAATGTGTCTTAACTCACACCTTTAAAAAATTTAACAATCAAAACTATTTTTTTGGTCTAGTTTAGATTCAGTTGAGCCCGGCAAAATCGAAAAGCACACTAAACTTGATTGTAGGCTTGAAGCAAAACCACTTTTAACAAAACAGGACCAAATATATTATCATGAACATCTTTACTACTCTTATCACTATCACAAGATTGTTGAGTCTTGGTTGCTCACACAATTACAAAAGCTAGCATTTCAAGAATTTGAAAATTATTTCACTTGTCACTTGTCGTCCCGTTGTTCATCGATTTGCTCTAACAGCCAGTAACGCCTCCATCCGCTGAATGAGGTCCATTATTGTTACTGTTTTTGGCATATCAAGACACCTGGTAAGCTAGCTTGCCAGGTTTGGCCATGGTAAAATTATTCAAATCTATAAATTAATACTTGCTACTTAGTGTATGAGCCACAACTCTCTCTGAGGGAAATAGAATTAACAATATTTTCTTGAACTAGCCATTAGCTTTTCTTCTTGTTTCTTCAGGTAAACTGAGGTAGAGTTATTTTAATATAAACGAGTGTCTTGCAGTATCGAGGAACCGTTAATGTAAAAAGAATGCTGAGATAAAATTCATCAAAGACACAATGATACTGCATCGGTTTGGGAGGTGGAGGCAGCCTGGGCCACTCCGAGCAGTAACAGAAGTATTCCTATGCTTGACGATACTTGGCAGTGCTCCGAGACCGCATGGTGTCGAGGCTCAAACCTTGCCGGAGCCCGCTTCATGCTAAGCATGTGCTCCAGACAATTGAGCTATTGCTTTGGTCCTATTAGTTCATCTTATTAGTCCACTGTTCTACCTTTTGGTCCTTCCTCATTTACACTCCAGCATTATTGTGGAAGAACTTGTTTCTAGAGACATTTTTCATAAGTGAAACTACTTCACTAAAGAAACCAAGGCATCTCAACACATATACTTAAATGCTTCTGTGTCTTGGGAACACAGGCGGCTGTGCTTGAGGAATGGCTCCGAATGTGCTGGGAGAGACTAGGGTTCGTGCCAGGGAACAAAGCAGTCGGCTGTGTGTAAGACAAGAGCCTAAAACCACTGTGCCAGCGCTCCGGTCCAATTTTTAAGATTATTGAAAGCACATATTTGTCATAACGCATATTTCCCCTAATACCCAGCTAGTAATATAATTATTAGTAAAAGTAATACAATGTAACTATTCTGATTGCTTAAGTCATTGGTAACTATAAATATCAGCAACTACTGTGTAAAATCCTGCTAAGCTCTGGATTTGCTGACAAGTGTGGAGCCATTCACTTTCTCCCCAGGCAGTTGCAGGCCATGCTCTTAACACTGCCTCTTAACAGCTTTTCTGACTCCCTGAGCCTTGTTAGTAGGTGACACAGTCTATTTCTTGCTCCTATCAGTAGGCCTCTACCTAGTAGACTCCCTTTCACCGTGCACCATCTTTAGATCCTAAAGTGGTAGAAAGAGCCATGGTCTAAAAAGTTAAGGGCCACAACCCAGCTGTAAGGCCCTGCACAAACTGTTCAAATGCTTTCAGAATTTGACTCTTATCTACTCAACTAAAGAACAGGCTTGAATGATGTTTAAGCCCACTATAGTCTTAAGATAACAATGGATCTGGTTGATGGCTAGGCATACGAACCAAAGCAATTAAACTGTGTCCACAAAGATAATAGAGAAATGTATGTAAAGGATTTGAGATATCTTTAGTTTGAGCATGAAAGTTTACAGCACCTATTTTTGCTATCACATGGATTTGGGGTCTTACTTTGAGGTTTTTCTCTGTTTCCAAGAACTTATGTGTGTTGGATGTATCATAACATATCCAGATAAATGGCACAAAAATCACACTGGTAGCTTTTAAAAAGGAAACTTAAATGCAACTCAAATTTACTCTTTCAAATAAAAGACAAGAAATGAAAATGAGTTTCAAAATTCTAGAATAAATTAATCCTTGATGAAAACTTTTGTTACTAAATGCATTTCTATTTGACATTATCAACAGGATGATACTGAATACTAAAACATGATTTACCTATAACTACATCATGACCATCAACCAAGCCAGCAGAGAAGAGCTCTGAGAAACGCCATCTGCTGTATCTGTCCAAATGTGAAATGAATATGTATTAGTCACCATGAAATAAAAAATCAACAATTCAGTACAACATAAACTATATGCTTTCATTTCTGAAATTAACCCACATTTCTTAATTCAACAATTCAGATTCTATCCTGAAAATATAGAAGTGACATGAAATTCATTTTGCTAGGCACAATTTGTGCCATTATTTATTCAACAGAAGTTGAGTACAAAATGGTTTCTTTCATTTTTGGTGACTCAAGGAAAGTCTGTTCTTTGGCTGTTATCTGAATTAATTTTCAAATGTATGGTACTACTATTTTTCCTTTTGATAAGGTTAATTCCAGTTATCATCCATCTCTTTGTATCAGTAGTTGTTGAGTCAGAATTTACAGCCAAAGTTGAATAGATAGCATTTACTACAACCTTTATTTGGTAAAAGCTTATGAGCTTGGACTATCAAGATGAGCTACTTAAAATATAGTAACAAAAATTTTTAGTGACGATGATCATTTGAAAGCAGCAAGTTCATTGTCAGAAAATGTGGCTATACCAAAATGAAACCCTACAATGTGATGGAGGTTGGGAACCTCACAAAGATGGGGACTTAACAGGCTACAGCAGGTGACTACAGCTGGGTTTATGTAATTGAAAACTTAGGAATAAACATGATAAACATAAGAACACTGAAATCTGTGAAAGGGCAACTGAAACTGTAATATAATCAAAAGAACCATCATAAACTCCTGTTTCTGCAAGGGAAATGGAGCTATCCTATGGCCTTCTGATATTCCTCACAGACCTTCTGAACCATGCAAGATTAGAAGCAGCTCAGCAGCCAGCAAGAATCTAGATAGAGCCTCTGACTTAAGGGTCTTCCAAAGTCAGGAATCACCTGAGAATATAGCTGATGAATCCAAACAAGCATCTAAACTGCATTTACTGGGGCCGGAGCAATAGCCTAGCGGGTATGTAGCAAACGGGTAGGGCGTTTGCTTTGCACGGCCGGCCTGTGCTGGCCCGGTTCGATTCCCAGCATCCCATATGGTCGCCTTGAGCACCGCCAGGAGTAAATCCTGAGTGCAGAGCCAGGAGTAACCCCCTGAGCATTGCCGAGTGTGACCCAAAAAGCAAAAAACAAAATACACTGCATTTACTCTTTGATACACCCTCAATATAGACTGAGTTTCCATGTTTCATCTGTGCTTTGGAGGCAGAGACACTGTCAGGAGGGATGTACATGAGGGAAGAGGCTAACATCACAAAATTGAATTACATGAAAGCGTAACTGAAGAAAAAATCACCCTCCATAAGTCACAATTTCATAGCTTGAGAGTACTCAGCCCAGTGTCCAACACACATGAACCACTTAATAACTGATAACTGTGATGACATCATCGAAAATTCCTGTGCATATTTCTCTTTTTGTACCTGGGCCAATTCCCAAATCACCAGCAAAAAAGCTGAGAATTGTACTTCTAGAAAAACTGCAGTAAACGCGAATCTAATTCCTGATTTATTACTGAAATGTCATGAGATTGGTGCCATCTTAGTTCTGGTCCTTATTACTTTAAATACAAACACACCTTGCAAAATTCTCTTAGGGATAAAACAATTCCATGGAACCCAGGGTAATATAATGACACTTACTATGAACGTAATTGAGTTAGCATAAGCGTGAAGTTGGCAATCTCACATCTCCATCTTTAGTCTCGGAGACAATCTCCGCTCTTCCTTGAAACTTAAGGAAAAAGTAAATTGAATTAGAGGTGCCTAGTGGCAGTTGTTACAATGGGCAATCATTATATTTCTACTGACTGATAATGTAGTAAAGCATTTCCGATGCATTTCCATTATGTCAAAATATCAATGGCATCTTACTGTTTGTGCGCAGGGTGAGTGGTATATGTGTGCCATGTATTTGTGTGTGTACATGCATACATACATGTCCAGGAATCAAACCTCATCACAAACAGAGTACATGCACCATCATCACTCAGCTATTCTTCTGGTTTCAAGAATTTACTCTTGAGTAAAGATCTACAATCACAGAATGTAGCTAGAAATGGAATCATCCAAGCCAAAGTTAGGGCTAACACTAAAATAGTTCCAAAGCTAATTATTAACATACACAGCATCTTTTGACTTTTTCAGATCCCCTGGGTACGGGGTTCTATGAAAGAGAAAATGGGTCATGCTGGCTTGGACAAAAACTGAGATACAAGTGAATGTGTGTGATCAAGTATTTATTTTTTGTATACATGTAAATAATACATCAATGAGAATTTCAAGAGAAACTTGAAGGGAACCAACAATTTATTCTTCTTTAAGCTGCTTAACATTCTTACTGTGTACACAAGTTATATAATCATGTACATTCTGGTTGCCAGAGCATAAAGCAATGTAATTAAAAAGTGGCTTGGCCTCAATTTTATGTTATAAAGCAATGTAATAAACAAAGGGTACTTGATGCATTTTATTTTTAAGCTGTATATATATATGTATATAACATATATGTATACACACATATATACACACACGCACATCCCTCTGTCTGTACATTGATAGTACTTTCATGGTATGGATGAAAAGAGTGCAGGCAATGTCTGAATGCAGAAAGCACTCATGATCACAGAGGCACTGTGATAAGGCCATTGGATTTCTGTGACTATTAGGCTAGTGCTTTCTGGTCAGGGGAGGTCAGCTATTGTCAGAAAGCCAACACTATACTCTTTTGGACAACAAAAGCTGAGTATGCTTCATATAAATGGCAACATGAAATGCCAAACCAGTACACAGGGCCAGGTTATGTAGATCTGATCTGCCCCTTCTCATCTCTAATCTTTGACTTTGACTGATTAGCAATTTAACCCTCTTTACTTTGCTTGCTATGACAATTGACTCAATTCCACTATCAATTTTAAACAACCATATGAAAATAAGACACAAATTAAGAACTATCTCTTCACTTACAGACTTTTTGTTATATCATTATCAGAGTGTTTTTAGTCACAACACTTGCAGTTTACATCATCATAATGATGTAACTTTTGAATAATAGAGGCTGGTCTATACAAGTTCACAATCAACTCTTCGCTGTCAGGGATGTAGCAAAAGGTTAGCAAATTCATTATGGTCCTGTTTCCACTTATTTTGTAAAGTAAACAAGTTAAATTAAAAACCAATAGGGCGCCCAAGGTCTGTGCTGCGAGGGACTACTGCCTCGGAGCTACAGCTTTGACCAGGACTGCGCTGAGCCTGGTGCAGGAACTTTGCCTGGCAGTGTTATAAAAACTGAACCCACGTGTCTCTACAGCGCTCTCTGCCTTTCTCAAGTTCCCACTGTTCACTTGGGCACCTGTCTCCTTACATATTAGATAATGGCTTGGAAATCACATTATCCGATCAGTTATCATACCAGAGAATACTTCAGGTTGTCAAAATTTTAGCAAACTAATCAAATAAAAAGTGAATTGGAGCTTCAAATTGTAAATTGTATATTTTTCAACTTACGCATATTAAGAATTCTGATTGAGATTAATGTATTTTTAGAAAGCTATTCAATAGAGACCCTGAGGTGTATTTTGGTGCACATCAAATATCTGAAATCAGAGGATAAGGAAAAGTCTTTCCCATCATCATCTGATTTTGACTTACCTGGGTTGCTTTGGTGGTAAACTACACAATAAAAATACCAAGTTTTGGTATAAGAACCAGATTCTTATATTTAAAAACTGATCATATACGTTATTTACTCATTCACCAAAATTATTTGAAATTCTTTTACATGCCATGACATGGATTTATGATGTACAGCCCCCACAAGCTAAAAGAGCAACCATTTTAGCCTTGAAATTGTTTTAAGAACTATTTAAGATACAAATTTGAAGTTGGCTGCAAGATGGACACCGTTCTGACCGGGTGCGCTCGCTGAGGCCCACAGATGCTGCTCAACATTGGTTTCATTTAATCTGAACTTTGGCTGGTAAATCCACTTTGGGACTACTCTACACTTCTCCTGACACTGGTCAGAATGGCACTTAGGTCCTACACTACCGTCAGCCCTTCTTTTCATGGCCAAGCCAGTACCTTCATTCACTTGTCACATGCACACGCAGCATGCCTCGCTGAAATTCGGGTAACTAGCCGGTTAATTTCCCTTTCCTGCACTTGCCACAAATCCTTCGTTTAAGAAGCTTGTTGAATTCTAAATTACGACCACATGGTTACAATCAATTTCTGAGAGGCAGCAATGAAATAATAACTTCGATTAAAACTCACCCTCTTCCTGGAGTAAACTCAAATCGTATGTCATTAAGTTCCTTTCTGGAGTTTCTGAAACAACAAACATGGCTCATTTAAATCTAATGAAGCAAAGTTTAATCAAATCAAATGCATTCCAATTTTTATACGATGTCACTAACATTCAGAAAACACTTTTTAACTTTAGTTACCTCTAAATATTTCCTCAAATAGAGATCTTTAGGATAATAAAAGGGAAGCTGTTTAATTGAGTTTATATTAATATACTTCTTGCATGAAATTCCACCCTCAAAAATTTTAGATTTTTAAACATCTTCACTAAATGAGTAGCCTTAAATATAATTTCAAAATTAAAAATGTCAGTTTTTAATTTAAACCCAATTCTTAAAATTGCGAATCTCCAAATGGGATTATATAACTTAAAATTTTTTTGTTTTGAAATAAATGTATCATTTATTACCAGTAAATTTTTAATTTGCCTACTTACATTATGTACCTATATACTCAAGGTTGTGCATATCTCCTGGGCCACAAATGGGAAACATTGAAAAACATAGCCCTGACTTATAATTTTATAATTTATTAACAAATTATATACAAGTTTTTCTAAAGCCATCTTATCAAAGTATTTAAACACTGAAGCAAACAAGAAAACTATTACCAACAATAGAGATCGTGAGAGCATATATTTTAAATCATGCAACATGTTTACTCAGTTAAAACTTAGTAATTAAAACAGCATGGTATTGGAATAAAAACAGACCTATACACCTATGGAATAGAGCTGAGTATCCTGACACCCAGCCTCAAATACATGATCATTTAATCTTTGATAAAGGAGCAAAAAAGTACGAAATGGAGCAAAGAAAGCCTCTTCAACAAGTGGTGCTGGGAAAACTGGGCAGCTACATATAAAAAAAATTGTATTTGCACAAAAATCAGATCAAAATGTATTAAAGATCTCAATAACAGACCTGAATTCAAAAAGTATGTCTAAGAAAATATAGGGTAAACCCTCCACGACATTGAAGCTAAAAGTCATCTTCAAAGATGAAACAACTATATCCTGGAAGAGCTTGAAAAGGACTGGCAGTAGGTCCTCCTAAAAGGTTTGGTAGACTTCACTAGTGAATCCGTCTGGACCTGGGCTTTTGTGTTAGGGCAGACTTTTAATTAATCTTTCAATTTCCTGGATAGGATAGGCTTATTCAGGTATTGCAGGTCTTCTTGTTTCAGCCGTGGGAGGTTATAAGACTTCAGGTATTTATCCATTTCTTCTAGATTCTCATGTTTCACGGCATACAGGCTCTCAAAGTAATCTCTGATGATCTTTTGGATTTATGTGGTTTCTGTTGTGATGTCACCATTTTTATTTCGGATTCTGTTTATTTGGGTTCTCTCTTTCCCTTTCCTTACAAGTCTTGCCAACAGTTTGTCAGTCTTGTTTATTTTTTCAAAGAACCAGCTCTTGGTTTCATTAATCTTTTGGATTGTTTTTTTTGGTTTCCAACTGATTGATTTCCTCTCTAAGTTTTATTATTTCCTTTTTTTTCAGCTTGGGTTGGGCTCCTTTTGTTGGTCTTTTTTCTAATGTCTTCAGCTGTGTAGTCAGGTTTTTTATGTGGGCCCTTTTTTTTGTTTCCGGATGAATGCTAGCAGAGCTATATGTAAACTTCCCTCTTAACACAGCTTTTGCCGTGTCCCACAAGTTCTTATAGTTGGTGTCTTCATTTTCATTTGTTTCCAGAAATCTTTGGATTTCCTGTATGATTTCTTCTACGACCCATTGGTTGTTAAGGAGTGAGCTGTTCAGTTTCTAGGTGTTTGGTTTGACTCCCTGTTTCTGCGTAAGGTTAACTTCCATTTTCAGTGCATCATGGTCTGAAAAGATAGCTGACACAATTTCTATCTTTTTTATTTTATTAAGGTATGCTTTGTGGCTCAGCATGTGGTCTATCTTGAAGAATGTTCTATGTGCACTAGAGAATGTGTATTCAGCTTTTTTGGCATGAAAAGCCCTGTATATATCCACTAGCTCTCTTTCTTCCATTTCTTCCTTCAGGGCCAATATTTCCTTGGTGAGTTTCAGTCTTATTGATCTATCCATAGTTGATAGAGCAGTGTTGAAGTCTCCAACTATGATTGTGCTACTGTTAGTATCTTCTTTGAGGTCTTCGCCAAATGTTTTAAGTATTTTGCTGGCCCTCGTTGGGTGCATATATGTTAAGTAGTGTAATTTCTTCCAGGTTGTACATACCCCTTTAATTAATAAGAAATGGCCTTCATTGTCCCTTCTAACCATTTTCAGCCTGAAGTTGATATTATCTGATACTAATATGGCCACACCAGCCTTTTTGGAGGAGTTGTTTGCGTGAAGAATGGTCTTCCAACCTTTTACTCTGAGTCTCTGTTTGTTCTGATTATTCAGATGTGTTTCTTGTAGACAGCAGAATATTGGGTTCAATTTTTTAATCCATTTTGCCACTCTGTGTCTCTTAATTGGTGCACTTAGACCGTTGACATTGAGAAAAATTACTGTCATCGGATTTTGTGCCATCTTTCTGTTTACACTTTTGTGTTTTTGTGTTTTGTTGTATTTTACAGTGGACCCTACAACCCTTCTTTTAAGGTTGGTTTTGAGTCCATGAAGTTCCTGAGTTGTTGCTTATCCATGAAGTCTCATTCCTTCATATCTGAATGTGAGTCTGGCTGGGTAAAGAATTCTTGGTGAGCCTGCAGTTCATTGAGCCTTTTCACAATATCCCACCATTGTTTTGGGGCTCGGAGTGTTTCATCAGAGAAGTCTGCTGTAAATCTTGGGGATGTTCCTTTGTATGTGATTTACTTCTTTGATTTTGCTGCTTTCAGTATTCTATCTCTATCTATAGTTTTTGTCATTCTAATTAAGATGTGTCTTGGCGTATTCTTCTTGGGGTTTCTTTTAGCTGGTATCCTCACGGGTCTCCTGGATCTTGAGGCAAGCATTCTATAGTTCCGGGAACTTCTCAGCAATGATGGCTTTGACAGTTTCTTCTTCATCAGGGTTTTCATCTTGCCCTTCTGGGACCCCAATGATCGTATGTTGTTTCTTCTGGCTTCATCCCGATTATCTCTTGTTGTCACTTGATCACTTGAATCCTGTTATTCATCGATTTGCTCGGCGGGCACCAATAACATTTCCATTGGACCCTATTGTGTGCCAATGTAGCCCAATGACATCTGGTTGATTCAGGAATATGAAGAGCCTCAAACCGTTCCATCAGGGTCTTGACAAGGGAAGTCTGACCATCTTGTAGTGTGTAAAGGACCTGTACAAAAGAAAACTAC
Source organism: Cryptotis parvus (assembly GCA_021461705.1). NCBI lineage: Eukaryota > Metazoa > Chordata > Mammalia > Eulipotyphla > Soricidae > Cryptotis > Cryptotis parvus. The sequence goes on along the minus strand of JAJIBD010033189.1, from coordinate 1,604 downwards.
AAGACACTGCTCCAAGAGATAAAAGAGAACACAAGGAAATGGAAAATTATTACCTGCTCATGGATGGGGAGAATCAACATTGTCAAAATAGTAATACTCCCTAGAGCTCTGTACAGATTCAATGCAGTCCCTATACGGATACCCATGACATTCTTCAAAGAAATTGACCAAACACTCCTGAAATTTGTATGGAGCAATAAACCCCCAAGGATAGCTAAGGCAATCTTGGGAAAAAGAGGATGGGGAGGCATCACCTTTCCCAAATTCAAACTGTACTACAAGGAAGTAGTAATTAAAACAGCATGGTATTGGAATAAAAACAGACCTGTGGACCTACGGAATAGAATTGAGTATCCTGACACCCAACCTCAAACACATGATCGTTTAAAATTTTTGATAAAGGTGCAAATAGTCCAAAATGGAGTAAGGAAAGCCTCTTCAACAAGTGGTGATGGGGAAAACTGGGCAGCTACATGTAAAAAAATGAATTTGGACCTGTGTCTAACACCATGCACAAAAATCAGATCAAAATGGATTAAAGATCTCATTATCAGACTTGAATCCATAAAGTACATTGAAGAAAATATAGGAAAAACCCTCCACGACATTGACGCTAAACACATCTTCAAGGTGAAACATCACTAACAAAGCAACTAGAAGAAAAGATAAACATATGGGACTACATGAAACTAAAAAGCTTCTGCACCTCAAAAGAAACAGTGACTAAGATACAAAGGCAGTCCACAGAATGGGAGAGAATATTCACCCAATACCCATCTGATCAGGGGTTAATATCCAGGATATATCAGGCACTGGTAGAACTTTACAAGAAGAAAACAAACAACCCCATCAAAAAATGGGGGAGAAGAAATGAACAGAAACTTTGACAAGGAAGAAATTCGAATGGCCAAAAAACATATGAAAAATGCTCATCATCACTAATCATAAGAGAGATGCAAATCAAAACAACAATGAGATATCATTTTACACCACAGAGACTGGCACATATTCAAAAGAGCAAGAACAACAATTGCTGGCGTGGATGTGGGGAAAAGGGGACACATCCATTGTTGGTGGGAATGCCTGCTGGTACAGCCTTTCTGGAAAACAATATGGACATTCCTCCAAAGACTAGAAATTGAACTCCCATTTGACCCAGCCATACCTCTCCTGGGAATATACTCTGGGAAGCCAAAATACACAGCGGGAACACCATCCCTACTTTTATGTTCATAGTAGCATTATTCACAACAGCCAGAATCTGGAAACAACCAGAGTGCCCTAGAATCGATAACTGGATAAAAAAGCTTTGGTACATCTACACAATGGAATACAATGCAGCTGTTAGGAAAAATGAAGTTATAAAATTTGCCTATAAATGGATGGACATGGAGAAGACTATGTTGAGTGAAATTAGCCAGAAGGAGAGAGACAGATACAGAATGACTGCATTTATTTGCATGACATAAATATAAATGTACATATTATGATAACAATATCCAGAGTCAAGTGAAACATGTATCAGGAGGTCTTGTCAAACGTGTGGGAGTCAGAGGCTAGGTAAGACAGAAAATGGAACAGTGTGCTAACAATTGTCGAAAGGC
>JAJIBD010033188.1:0-19987 GCA_021461705.1 Cryptotis parvus | reverse complement strand
TACTTGTAGGCCCCCAAACTATGCCTAAGGAGATGGTTCCTGGAATGAAAACACGTGTTTCAGATTGCGGTCAGTCCTTGTGCACTCCTGATTCCTCCTGCCTTATGGGAGTTGTACTTTTATCTTCTACGAATTTGTTTTTCAATCTTTTCCCAAACTGGAGCATTAGGTGCATAGTGGATTCTCTTCATGCAATGCATTCTCTAAGGAAGCTGGTGATATGCAGTGAGGTCTGAAGGGGAGGGGGCAGAGCCTGTAAAATGCTATGGTCTTTTATCTATAGCTTAAGCAAAAAGGGATCAATTATTTAGGTACTTCCTGGAAAAAATATTCTTATCTAGGTTCATTGAGATGACATGCTGTGTGTGAAGGAAGAAAACAGGATGGTACAGGTTAGCTCTAATGGACTCTACAGGAGTCAAACACTCAAATGTCTTCCAGGACTAGCAGATAATGTATACCAAAAAGAAAAGATGGTAGAATTTTGCATTCAGGATTTCATGCCCAATTATTTTCAAACTTTCTTGTTTTCCTAAAGTAAGCTATAATGGAAGTTTTATGTAAAGCTGCCACCTTTAAAATGATGGCAATTAATTCAGAATTTTAAAATACTATCCAAGTCAAACAAGAAATATTTGTAGGCTAGAACCAATTCTTTACAACTGTGTTGCAATCTCTGTACTATGGCAAAAATCTGACGAAACTGTCAGAGACTGAAGTCAGAACAACCACCAAAAATTTAAAAGTAAGTGGGATGGAATACGGCATAAAACTTTTTAATAGACTGTCGTAAAGAATGTGGGATAGAGTACGCATAAAACTGATCCAGAAACTGTGGTAAGATCTTAAAGCTCAATAGATTTTGATTTTTGGTATACCAACTCAGGGAAAAAAAAACTCTGCAATCATACAATCAGATGTTCCAGGGCTACTGCATTGTTCTTTTGCAGTTCCTCCTGCCTTGGTTGATGGGAATGAAGTTCAGGAAGCAAAGGGGCCTGAACCCGTGCAAACTGTGTATTATTCTCCATAATTGAATGAGGCTACAGGGTAAAGCACTCACCATCTCTTTCAGACAAGAAAGGCAATGAAGGCTTTACAATTTATTCCTTCATACAGTGAGATTCAACTGCAGTTCCATGACCAGGATTTAGTTTGCTATGGCTGAATTATGGCAAATGGCTACTTATGAAGCTCGACACTATCTGGCCCTGCCTTATTTTTTGTGGCCACACTCTCCTCCTCCTTCTTTTCTGAGGTTCATTATCTCTGTAGCAACCATGACTCTGCCCCACATGACCCAGCTAAGTGTCAGATCACCAGATATGTCTCTCAATGGCCCTACTACATTGTTCTTGAATCCAAATGAGGATTCCTCCTCTGGGTCATTTCCCTTCAGAACTTATCTAATGAGCCATCATTTCCTTTTACCGGTATATTGATTTACCTAATGTCTGCTTTTTTCTCTTAGATTGCAAATTTAGTGGGGGCAAGAGCTCTGAGCTGTTTTCGTGCTATACCCCAGCACAGGTTAGATCACCTTCATTGTGGTTTGAGAAATAGTGCAGTTGGCTCATAAACTGTGGTACAAAGCTCTGGTGAGTCTGCAGGTATCTCTTGGGCAGGGTCAAGTGAGAGCCAGTGAATCTACAACATAGTACCCAGGATAGACGAAGTAACTTAGGAGACCTTGGGGTACAGCCTCTGAGGGCGTCCACTGGGATATGCAGGGATTACCTGTTACTACTGGCTAGAACTGCTGAATGAGCAGACACCTGAACTGCAGGGATATTTTGGGTTATGCCAAGAGAGCTGCACTGTCACGCTATTGCTAATCACTGCTCAGCAACCACAAAAGACAGTTTCCAGAGTTCTAAAGCAGACTTCTTCCTCGTCACATTTAATTCCATAGTCAAACTTCACAGTTTTTAGTAAGAAATCAAGCAACAACATTTATTAACATAAAAAGAGTTTAATACATTTTCTTAAAATGTTTCACTGTCACCACTTTAATATCTTGGTAATGATGTGTTAGGGACATACAGTTTTGATAATGGCAGTTTTCCTTCATTGAATTTCAACATCAGTAAAAATGCATAATTTTTTGAACTGAACTGAAGAGAATACGTTTACTCTATCCAAGGATTTTCACCGGAAAAGTACACTGATGCTTAGTGAGCTCTAAATTATACAGACTTTGCCATCCCTGGTGACTGTGGGCAAATAAATCACTCACCCAGCACACCACATGCTCACCCTCTGCTGCTCTGAGGGAGAGGGGGGCTGCTATGGACACTTTACTGTCCCTCAGCAGCAATCCCAATTTCAATAAAAACATGACCCATAGGGGAAGAATGTATTCCAGTGAAGCTCTTCTGCATGACACTAGCACTCACACACATGCATTACATCATTCCAAACAGTTTACTCAGTCTAGCTCTAGAATGATTCAGAAAGAGAGAACTGAGAAGCAGAGAAGAAAAGAGACCAGTGAGATAGAAAACACAGACATAGATGATAAAATGAACTCAAATATATTCTATACGCTTCTTCAAGTTGAAGCTACAGTGACCACAAAGTTCTAGTGAGAGATTCAGCTAGGATAGTTGTTTAAGATATAGATTTCTACCCTCTAGGGCCCCAGGCCCCAGAGTACGAAACTTTAGGTTAGAACCTGGAGATAATACCACTTTTCAGCACCCAATGTAAGAGATTTCCACTGCAAGTGTGGGAAGTCAGAGTCTTCCAATCCATCCACACTTCTTTCCCAATAGGCGGGACAAAATCAAATTCAAAATCAATCATGGTGAATGATTCTTCAGTTTTTAGATAGTGTAACAATATTTGTACCGTCATATTCATGAGATATTCTAGTGTTCTGACAGAAAGTACCTCAGGGTCAAAGTCATGCTGTCACTAAAAGGTGATCAAAATACAGTTCTCTGCCACCTAAGACAGGGAAACTCGGGCCCGGAGTGATAGCCCAGCAGGTAGGGCTTTTGCCTTGCACCACGGCCAGCCCATGCCAGCCTGGGTTCGATCCCCGCATCCCATATGGTTCCCGAGCACCACCAGAGGTAATTCCTGAGTGCAGAGCCAGGAGAGACCCTTGAGCATTGCTCTGGATGTGACCCAAAAAGCAAAAAAAAAAAAAAAAAAAAAAATACAGGGAAAGTCTAGCTGTCATTCAGACTGGGCCAGGGATGGGGTGACCATCAGAGACAGATCCTGAAGGTGGTCTCTATAGTAATTCTAAGTCCTGCAAAAGGCTGACCAGGATTCTCCCAGGTGCTAGAAAAGAACTGCCCCATCACACAAATGCATGCACAGAAGTTTACTGAAAGAGCCAGAGATTCTTCTTGGCTAGTAGCAGCTTGCAGTGCACAAGAATTACACAGCTAGGCTCAGAAAACACAAGAAACCCAAGGAATTGAATACAGAAACAGGACTCCCTTCCTCTGGAAACCAACTCTGGATCTACACTTTCCTGGAAAGAGGAAGAATAAACAAACCTATGTCACAAAGCCAGGAAATGGTGACAGAAAAATCAAGTGGAGAGCAGACGTGAGGCTCTTCCCAAAAGCGGCTGCCTGTGTTCGCAGGTGGTGGTAGCCTGTTCTCTAGCAGGGCAGAGGTCGGAAGCTTAGAAGATGCCGCTAGTATATGCACTGGCCAACTTAAGGCACCCACAGTGTTCCTCCGATGGCTGAAGGTCTAACACGCATGAAGGGGAGAATGACTGAAAACAAGATTGGAAAAATATTTTTCAGAAGGCCCGAGCAGAATTCCAAACCTGTTTTCTTACAAGCCTAAGAGGTAATTTGATTTCCATCCCCTGTGCTTCTTCTGAAGAGAGAACGTCTCATCAGTTGATTTTAAACTTGCAGACAAGTAACACGTTTTCTCTCGATTCACCATCCGTCATCCCCCGGGATGTGCCTCTTTGACACGAGTGGGACAGGGACCAGGACCTTGGCTCTTTTTTCAGCCACCACAGCCAGACACGACGGACAGTTACACTGCATATCATTTATTCCTGCATCTTACAGAGATGACTTTTCCCACCAATACACACCCAAGGCCTGGTCAATCGGATCGGTTTTCATTTATATGATGCCTAAATGTGTCTCCTGCATCTTATCTAATAGAGAGCTGTACTTCATGCCCATTGGAGCAGTTTTATGATTTCTGTCTACAAATATCATGATGAATTTTCTGCTCTCATGTGCTTCTGCACAGAAGGAATTGCTCCCCTGTCAGGACACTGGTCCTTCAATCCAGATTGTGCTTTGTAAAGATTTGCACATTAAATGCACATTACCCTGGAGCTAGTGGCTAAAGATTAGTTTCCACATTATAGTAAAAGTCATAACTTTCACTGCTCCACAACATATACCTTTGCCTTTTATTCCCAAATATTTTTCATGTGGTCCCAAGCACTTATCCTAATTCAATAGGAAATTCTGAAGGGGAGAAAATTTTTAATCTATTTAAATGTTAGCTTCTTTCATTCTGAAAGGCAGAAACACACACTAATAAATCATTCAGACATATATAATATCAGTTGTCACTTGAATAAATGATCATGATTTTATATATATATATATATATATATATATATATATATATATATATATATATATATACATGCACCCGGCCTAGGTATGCTGATCTAGAGACTCACAGACATGGGGGCAGAGCTGCTACTGGCTCTCCCCATGCCCAGCTGCTCACGAGGTGCCCAGGAGGGAAGGCAGGTTCTAGCCCTGGCCCACCACCCCAGCAGAGCCTCGCAATAAGCCAGACTCGCAACCTCCCACTCCATGAGGGGCCTCCATTTTCCACATCTGGACTTCCCCCTCGTCAGAACTCCACCCAGCAGACCTGCCTATCACAGCCTGGCTTGCGCGGCGCGCGCAGTTCATCAATAAATGCTGGAGTTAGAGATGACTACAAGAGTATGCTACCCGCGCGGCAGAGCCTGGCAAGCTACCCGTGTCATATATGATATGCCAAATACCAGCAACTATTATAGACCTCATTCCCATGACCTGATGGAATGGTTTGAGGCTCTTTATGTTCCTGGAGCAAGCAGATGCCTTTGGGCTCTACTAGCATGAGACAGGACATAGGGAGATGTTACTGGTGCCCGCTCGAGCAAATCGATGATGAACGGGAAGACAGTGAGGCAGTGATACAGTGATATATATACACTAAGTTTGATTTGACAATTCTTTTCTACCTTAGCCTTTGTTAGGCTAACATGTTTTATATTTGTAAAATGTTACTTGAATTCTTTAATCTTGAAAATAAAGTCTTAAAATAATAGATGCCTAGACTCAAAATGGCCTTTGTAAAGTAAGTTATATTAGATAGCTCTATTTCAAAATGGAATTTGTCTATTTTTAAAAACTGTTCACTGAGTGCCTGTAGTGTGAAAAAGACAATTTGGGGTACTGGAAAACAAAACAGATCAAATTTTTGACCTTCAAGAAATGAATGCTCCAGGGAAATATCCTACTTGATAACAAAAATAAATGCAACATCTAGCCTGCTGGCCTGGGGACGGTGGGGAGCAGCGAGTGGAGGTGGACGGAGACAAGGAGAAGCCTTTGCAGAAGGAAAAGTTGGGGTGGCTGCAATTTTACATAGACCTGTCAGCGCAGGGGTGGGCCATACTTCACCTGGAGGAGCATCTGGACAGAAGAATTGGCAAGTACAGCCGGAGCGGCAATGCTAGCACGAACCCAGGGGAAAAGAGAGAAGGGAGGAAGGGAGATCTGAGAAAGACAGGGATAGACTGATGGCATCGGAGATTTTAAATCTGAGACATGGGAGAGAGAGCCATTGCAGAATTTTTTAGAGCATTCATTATATGACTTATTTTTTTTGAGAAATAATTTATATGTCATAAAACTCGACCTTTTAAAGTGTATCATTCAGTGGTCTTTGGTGGTCACAAGTTATGGAACCATTACCATTTCTAATTCCAGAACATTTTTATCCCCCCAAAAAGAAACTCTGAACTCACTAGCCAGTATCTCTCTGCTTCCCTGAGTGGCTTCTCTTTAGGTCCCAGCATTTATTAAAGTACTCTGTGAACCAGTGGGTTGGCATATTCTGCTCATTTCATAAAAATGGAATCATATTATATGTGGCCATTTATATCAGGCTGACTTTTCACTTGACTCTTTCTGCTGAGATGGGGGACAGGCTATAGGGAGACAAAGACAGAGGCCTAGAGTCCAGCAAAGAGACAAATTCAATAATCCAACTGAGTGAAACAGGACAGGAAGCAATCGGCTTCAGAGCCTTCCCAACCGATCAAGGGTCTTCAACCACTAGTCCCTTTTGCGCTTGGTGATTTATGACTCAGGAAAGTCACCTTTTAAAGCGCTCCCTAACTCCACCGGTTTCTCGGCTGTTGCAACTCTCTGTGGCTCAGTGATGTTCTCATGTTTTTCTCAGATATTCTCATCTCTGTGTGCCCCAAAACTGCAGTCACTGGTCTGCAGGTCTTGAAACCACTCGTTTACCCCCTTGGTCATGACTGCTGGTCTAGGGTATAAAAGGGCTGGAGAATGCCAATTCAAATACACTACATGGGCATGAGGGAAAGTCAGGAATAACTCAAGTTTGGGGCTCGAGCACTCGATGGAGCTAACATCATCTCAGCGGGTAAGGCTACAGGAGGGGACGGATGGGAGGAAACACCAGGAGTGGATTCTGGAGATATCAGTTATATTTGGGATGTTGATTAGCCTTCCAAGTGAAGATGCCAAAGATGGACACAAGTCTGGGATTCAACAGAGAGGTCAGTTAGAGAATGGAAGGTGCTGACACTGTGAAATTAGAATGAGATCAAGGGAGTAGGTGACTAGAAAAGAGATGCATGGAAAACATCTTTGGACGTGTTGTGTCCATTATTTGTAGGCTAGAGTGTTGGAACAAAAGAAAAATGCAGGGGAAATACCGGTAAACCAAGAGACAATCGAGCTGCAAATAGAAAAACATTACAAAAGAGTATGCCCCCTGAGTGGAAGAGGAAGACTGCGTATGAAACTGGAACCGAATACTGTGGCCATTCACCAACCACCTATCTCCTGCCACCCCTCTTGCTCTCTCCATTCCAGCCACACTCACCTTCACAGGCCAAGTATATGCCCTCCTACATAGCAACAGTCTGGGAAGTGCGGGGGGAAGGAGAGGCAAGAGTCCAACTGCAGTGGGTTTAGAGTCAGTGGTAGGAAAGGAATTGGAATCAGGAATAGTTCTGTGTCATTTGTTGTAAGGAATGGAGAAAAAAGTGCAAGTAGAAGGTGGCTTTAAAAAAGGGAACTTCTTAGTATAGGGAAAACAACCTATCGGTGGTGGAACAAATTAGAAGGAAAATAGACAAGGAGGTAGGGGCAGAGAATTGCTGAAATAGGTCAGAAGAGACAGATTTTTAACACATTTTAACTGTCAACAGCCAAAAAATTAAAATAGGAAATAAATTTTGCTCATCTAGGAATGCCAAGTAAGAACAAACATTTTTTCACGATCACGATCTTCCCGTTCATCATCTATTTGCTAGAGCGGGCACCAGTAATATCTCCATATGTCCTGTCTCATGCCAGTAGAGCAAAGGGCATCGGCTTGCTACAGGAACATAAAGAGCCTCAAACCATTATATTAGGTCATGGGAATGACCTAATATAATTGTTACTGGCATTTGGCATGTCAAATACAACATGAGCAGCTTGCTAGGCTTGCCGCATGGGAGGCATATTCTTTAAACACCTCCAAATAAAGCATTTATTGATGAACCACGCGGCCACTTGCGGCCGCGCGAACCGGGCTGTGATGGGCTGGTCGGTTGGGTGGAGTTCTGAAGAGAGGGAAGTCCAGATGTGGAAAATGGCGGCACCCATGGAGTGGGTGGGGGGGTTGTCTGGCTTGTTGTGAGGTTCTGCCGGGGTGGTGGGCCAAGGCTACAACCCACCATGCCTCCCGACTGCCTCATGAACAGCTGGGCACAGGGAGAGCAAGGGAACCGCTCTGCCCCATGTCTAAGAGTCTCTGGACCAGCATACCTGGGCCGGATTGAGGAAGAAACGGCTGCAGGGTGGGTGTCGATGATCCGGGCTGTGATGGGCTGGTCGGCTGGGTGGAGTTCTGAAGAGAGGGAAGTCCGGATGTGGAAAATGGCGGCACCCATGGAGTGGGTGGGGGGGTCGGTCATTTTTAGGACATAAAAAATGACCACTATTACCAGGATCACTTTTCAAGGATAAAAATACATAATTGCACAGAGTGAGCTGAAGTCAGGATTAGGGATTGAGTCTCAAGTCTCAAGAGCCAAGATCAAGAACTGTGCAAAGACGCAATACCTAAACTTTTGTTCGCCCTCCATCTAAGGTCCACAACACAGAGGTGCCAAGCCACCTGTGCTCTGTTCCCTACAGATTCATATGACAAAGGAAGTATGCAAAGACTGGAACTCTTACGTGTGATGTCCTGGACAGCATTTCACTAACTATATAATGAAGAATTGAACACGCTTGGTCATAATCTAAGGTCTTTACACTGTAGTCACAAGAAAGAGAAAAAAGAAAAAAAAACAGAAAAGTATAAAAAAGTAAAGCTTTGGGGTTATACACATAGTTAAATTACACTCAGCAAGTTGCACATGAAATGTGTCTTAACTCACACCTTTAAAAAATTTAACAATCAAAACTATTTTTTTGGTCTAGTTTAGATTCAGTTGAGCCCGGGCAAAATCGAAAAGCACACTAAACTTGATTGTAGGCTTGAAGCAAAACCACTTTTAACAAAACAGGACCAAATATATTATCATGAACATCTTTTACTCTCTTATCACTATCACAAGATTGTTGAGTCTTGGTTGCTCACACAATTGCAAAAGTTAGCAAGCATTTCTAAGAATTTGAAAAATTATTTCACTTGTCACTTGTCGTCCCGTTGTTCATCGATTTGCTCTAGCAGCCAGTAACGTCTCCATTCGTTGGGAATGAGGTCCATTATTGTTACTGTTTTTGGCATATCAAAGACACCTGGCAAGCTAGCTTGCCAGGCTCTGCCGTGGGTAAAATTATTCATATCTATAAATTAATACTTGCTACTTAGTGTATGAGCCACAACTCTCTCTGAGGGAAATAGAATTAACAATATTTTCTTGAACTAGTCATTAGCTTTTCTTCTTGTTTCTTCAGGTAAACTGAGGTAGAGTTATTTTAATATAAACGAGTGTCTTGCAGTATCGAGGAACTGTTAATGTAAAAGAATGCTGAGATAAAATTCATCAAAGACACAATGATACTGCATCGGTTTGGGAGGTGGAGGCAGCCTGGGCCACTCCCAGCAGTAACAGAAGTATTCCTATGCTTGACGATACTTGACAGTGCTCCGAGAACCGCGCGGTGTCGAGGCCCAAACCCAAGCCCGGAGCCCGCTTCATGCTAAGCATGTGCTCCAGACAATTGAGCTATTGCTTTGGTCCTATTAGTTCATCTTATTAGTCCACTGTTCTACCTTTTGGTCCTTCTCATTTACACTCCAGCATTATTGTGGAAGAACTTGTTTCTAGAGACATTTTTCATAAGTGAAACTACTTCATTTAAAGAAACCATGTCATCTCAAACATATACTTAAATGCTTCTGTGTCTTGGGAACACAGGCGGCTGTGCTCAGGGAATGGCTCCGAATGTGCTGGGAGAGATCATATTTCGTGCCAGGGAACAAAGCAGTCGGCTGTGTGTAAGACAAGAGCCTTAAACCACTGTGCCAGTGCCCGGTCCAATTTTAATATTATTGAAAGCACACATTTGTCATAACGTACATTTCCCTAATACCCAGCTAATAATATAATTAATAATAAAAGTTAATACAATGTAACTATTCTGATTGCTTAAGTCATTGCTAACTATAAATATCAGCAACTACTGTGTAAAATCCTGCTAAGCTCTGAATTTGCTGACAAGTGTGGAGCTATTCACTCTTCTCCCCAGGCAGTTGCAGGCCATGCTCTCAACACTGCCTCTTAACAGCTTTTCTGACTCCCGAGCCTTGTCAGGAGGTGACCAGTCCATTTCTTGCTCCTATCAGCAGGCCTCTACCTAGCAGACTCCCTTTTCACTGTGCGCTATCTTTAGATCCTAAAGTGGCAGAAAGAGCCATGGTCTAAAAAGTTAAGGGCTACAACCCAGCTGTAAGGCCCTGCACAAACTGTTCAAATGCTTTCAGAATTTGACTCCTATCTACTCAACTAAAGAACAGGCTTGAATGATGTTTAAGCCCACCATAGTCTTAAGATAACAATGGATCTGGTTGATGGCTAGGCATATGAACCAAAGCACATTAAACTGTGTCCACAAAGAGAATAGAGAAAAAATGTAACAAAGGATTTGAGATATTCTCAGTTTGGCGCATGAAAGTTTACAGCACCTATTTTTGCTATCACATGGATTTGGGGTCTTACTTTCAGGGTTTTTCTCTGTTTCCAAGAACTTATGTGCTTTGTTGGATGTATCATAACATATCCAGATAAATGGCACAAAAATCACACTGGTAGCTTTTTAAAAAGGAAACTTAAATGCAACTCAAATTTACCTCTTTCAAATAAAAGACAAGAAATGAAAATGAGTTTCAAAATTCTAGAATAAATTAATCCCTGATGAAAACTTTTGTTACTAAATGCATTTCTATTTGACATTATCAACAGGATGATACTGAATACTAAAACATGATTTACCTATAACTACATCATGACCATCAACCAAGCCAGCAGAGAAGAGCTCCTGAGAAACGCCATCTGCTGTATCTGTCCAAATGTGAAATGAATATGTATTAGTCACCATGAAATAAAAATCAACAATTCAGTACAACATAAACTATATGCTTTCATTTCTGAAATTAACCCACATTTCTTAATTCAACAATTCAGATTCTATCCTGAAAATATAGAAGTGACATGAAATTCATTTTGCTATGCACAATTTGTATGCCATTATTTATTCAACAGAAGTTGAGTACAAAATGGTTTCTTTCATTTTTGGTGACTCAAGGAAAGTTTGTTCTTTGGCTGTTATCTGAATTAATTTTCAAATGTATGGTACTACTATTTTTCCTTTTGATAAGGTTAATTCCAGTTATCATCCATCTCTTTGTATCAGTAGTTGTTGAGTCAGAATTTACAGCCAAAGTTGAATAGATAGCATTTACTACAACCTTTATTTGGTAAAAGCATGAGCTTCTTGGACTATCAAGATGAGCTACTTAAATATATAGTACCAAAAATTTTTAGTGACGATGATCATTTGAAAGCAGCAAGTTCATTGTCAGAAAATGTGGCTATACCAAAAATGAAACCCTACACATGTGATGGAGGTTGGGAACCTCACAAAGATGGGACTTAACAGGCTACAGCAGGTGACTACAGCTGGGTTTATGTAATTGAAAACTTATGAATAAACATGATAAACATAAGAACACTGAAATCTGTGAAAGGCAACTGAAACTGTAATATAATCAAAAGAACCATCATAAACTCCTGTTTCTGCAAGGGAAATGGAGCTATCCTATGGCCTTCTGATATTCCTCACAGACCTTCTGAACCATGCAAGATTAGAAGCAGCTCAGCAGCCAGCAAGAATCTAGATAGAGCCTTGACTTAAGGGTCTTCCAAAGTCAGGAATCACCTGAGAATATAGCTGATGAATCAAACAAGCATCTAAACTGCATTTACTGGGGCCGGAGCAATAGCCCAGCGGGTATGTAGCAAACGGGTAGGGCGTTTGCCTTGCACGGCCGGCCTGTGCTGGGCCCGGTTCGATTCCCAGCATCCCATATGGTCGCCTGAGCACCGCCAGGAGTAAATCCTGAGTGCAGAGCCAGGAGTAACCCCTGAGCATTGCCGAGTGTGACCCAAAAAAGCAAAAAAACAAAATACACTGCATTTACTCTTTGATACACCCCTCAATATAGACTGAGTTTCCATGTTTCATCTGTGCTTTGGAGGCAGAGACACTGTCAGGGAGGGATGTACATGAGGGAAGAGGCGAACATCACAAAATTGAATTACATGAAAGCGTAACTGAAGAAAAATCACCCTCCATAAGTCACAATTTCATAAGCTTGAGAGTACTCAGCCCAGTGTCCAACACACATGAACCACTTAATAACTGATAACTGTGATGACATCATCGAAAATTCCTGTGCATATTTCTCTCTTTTGTACCTGGGCCAATTCCCAAATCACCAGCAAAAAGCTGAGAATTGTACTTCTAGAAAAACTGCAGTAAACGCTGGAATCTAATTCCCTGATTTATTACTGAAATGTCATGAGATTGGTGCCATCTTAGTTCTGGTCCTTATTACTTTAAATACAAACACACCTTGCAAAATTCTCTTAGGGATAAAACAATTCCATGGAACCCAGGGTAATATAATGACACTACTATGAACGTAATTGAGTTAGCATAAGCGTGAAGTTGGCAATCTCACATCTCCATCTTTAGTCTGCGGAGACAATCTCCGCTCTTCCTTGAAACTTAAGGAAAAAAGTAAATTGAATTAGAGGTGCCTAGTGGCAGTTGTTACAATGGGCAATCATTATATTTCTACTGACTGATAATGTAGTAAAGCATTTCCGATGCATTTCCATTATGTCAAAAATATCAATGGCATCTTACTGTTTGTGCGCAGGGTGAGTGGTATATATATGCCATGTATTTGTGTGTGTACATGCATACATACATGTGCCAGGAATCAAACCTCATACAAACAGAGTACATGCACCATCATCACTCAGCTATTCTTCTGGTTTCAAGAATTTACTCTTGAGTAAAGATCTACAATCACAGAATGTAGCTAGAAATGGAATCATCAAGCCAAAGTTAGGGGCTAACACTAAAATAGTTCCAAAGCTAATTATTAACATACACAGCATCTTTTGACTTTTTTCAGATCCCCTGGGTACGAGTTCTATGAAAAGAGAAAATGGGTCATGCTGGCTGGACAAAAACTGAGATACAAGTGAATGTGTGTGATCAAGTATTTATTTTTTGTATACATGTAAATAATACATCAATGAGAATTTCAAGAGAAACTTGAAGGGAACCAACAATTTATTCTTCTTTAAGCTGCTTAACATTCTTACTGTGTACACAAGTTATATAATCATGTACATTCTGGTTGCCAGAGCATAAAGCAATGTAATTAAAAAAGTGGCTTGGCCTCAATTTTATGTTATAAAGCAATGTAATAAAAACAAAGGGTACTTGATGCATTTTATTTTTAAGCTGTATATATATGTATATATACATATATGTATACACACATATACACACACGCACATCCTCTGTCTGTACATTGATAGTACTTTCATGGTATGGATGAAAAGAGTGCAGGCAATGTCTGAATGCAGAAAGCACTCATGATCACAGAGGCACTGTGATAAGGCCATTGGATTTCTGTGACTATTAGGCTAGTGCTTTCTGGTCAGGGGAGGTCAGCTATTGTCAGAAAGCCAACACTATACTCTTTTGGACAACAAAAGCTGAGTATGCTTCATATAAATGGCAACATGAATGCCAAACCAGTACACAGGGCCAGGTTATGTAGATCTGATCTGCCCCTTCTCATCTCTAATCTTTGACTTTGACTGATTAGCAATTTAACCCTCTTTACTTTGCTTGCTATGACAATTGACTCAATTCCACTATCAATTTTAAACAACCATATGAAAATAAGACACAAATTAAGAACTATCTCTTCACTTACAGACTTTTGTTATATCATTATCAGAGTGTTTTTAGTCACAACATTTGCAGTTTACATCATCATAATGATGTAACTTTTGAATAATAGAGGCTGGTCTATACAAGTTCACAATCAACTCTTCGCTGTCAGGGATGTAGCAAAAAGGTTAGCAAATTCATTATGGTCCTGTTTCCACTTATTTTGTAAAGTAAACAAGTTAAATTAAAAACCAATAGGACGCCCAAGGTCTGTGCTGCGAGGGACTACTGCCTCGGAGCTACAGCTTGACCAGGACTGCGCTGAGCCTGGTGCAGGAACTTTGCCTGGCAGTGTTATAAAAACTGAACCCACGTGTCCTTCGACAGCGCCTGCCTTCAAGTTCCCACTGTTCACTTGGGCACCTGTCTACATACTAGATAATGGCTTGGAAATCACATTATCCGATCAGTTATCATACCAGAGAATACTTTATGTTGTCAAAATTTTAGCAAACTAATCAAATAAAAAGTGAATTGGAGCTTCAAATTGTAAATTGTATATTTTTCAACTTACGCATATTAAGAATTCTGATTGAGATTAATGTATTTTAGAAGCTATTCAATAGAGACCTGAGGTGTATTTTGGTGCACATTAAATATCTGAAATCAGAGGATAAGGAAAGTCTTTCCCTCATCATCTGATTTTGATTACTCTGCTTTAGTGGTAAACCACACAATAAAATTACTGTGTTTTGGTATAAGAACCAGATTCTTATATTTAAAAACTGATCATATACGTTATTTACTCATTCACCAAAATTATTTGAAATTTTTTTCATGCTATGACATGGATTTATGATGTACAGCCCCCACAAGCCAAAAAGAGCAACCATTTTAGCCTTGAAATTGTTTTAAGAACTATTTAAGATACAAATTTGAAGTTGGCAAGATGGGACACCGTTTGACCCAATGGCACGCCTGAGGCCCACAGATGCTGCTTCAACATTGGTTTCATTTAATCTGAACTTTGGCTGGTAAATCCACTTTGGGACTATCACTTCTCCTGACACTGAATAGAATGGCACTTAGGTCCCACTACCGTCAGCCCTTCTTTTCAGGCAGGCTAGCCAGTACCTTCATTCACTTGTTACATGTACCGTAGCATGCCTCGGCTGAAATTCGTAACTAGCCGTTAATTGCCCCTTTCCTGCACTTTTGCTGCAAATCCTTTCATTAAGAAGCTTGTTGAATTCTAAATTCACGACCACATGGTTACAATCACTTCTGAGAGGTAGCAATGAAATAATAATAATTAAAACTCACCTCTTCCTGGAGTAACCTCAAATCGTATGTCATTAAGTTCCTTTCTGGAGTTTCTGAAACAACAAACATGGCTCATTTAAATCTAATGGGGCAAAGTTTAATCAAATCAAATGCATTCCACTTTTATGGCGGTGTCACTAACATTCAGAAAACACTTTTTAACTTAGTTACCTCAAATATTTCCTCAAATAGAGATCTTTAGGATAATAGAAAGGGAAGCTGTTAATTGAGTTTTATATTAATATACTTTTGCATGAAATTCCACCCTCAAAAATTTTAGATTTCTAAACATCTTCACTAAATGAGTAGCCTTAAATATAATTTCCAAAAATTAAAAATGTCAGTTTTTAATTTAAACCCAATTCTTAAAATTATGGATCTAAATGGAATTAATAACTTACAATTTTGTTTTGAAATAAATGTATCATTTATTACCAGTAATTTTTAATTTGCCTACTTACATTATAAACCAATATACTGTAAGTTGTGCATATCTCCTGGGCCACAAATGGGAGCCATTGAAAAACATAGCCCTGACTTATAATTTTATAATTTATTAACAAATTATATACAAGTTTTTCTAAAGCCATCTTATCAAAGTATTTAAATACTGAAGCAAACAAGAAAACTATTACCAAATAATAGAGATCGTGAGAGCATATATTTTAAATCATGCAACATGTTTACTCCAGTTAAAACTTAGTAATTAAAACAGCATGGTATTGGAATAAACAGACTCATACACCCATGGAATAGAGCTAGACATCCAGACACTCCAGCCTCAAAATACATGATCATTAATCTGATATAAAGGAGCAAAAAGTAGAAATGGAGCCAAAAGAGCTTCTTCAACTGAGTGGTGCTGGAAAACTGGGAAAGCATAAAAATATTGTATTTGCACAAAACTGGATCAAAATGTATTAAAGATCTCAATAACAGACCTGAATTCAAAGTATGTCTAAGAAAATAGAGGTAAACCCTCTACCATTGAAGCTAAAGTCATCTTCAGTAAAGATGAAACAACTATATCCTTGAAGAGCTTTCTGAAAAGGACCGGCAGTAGGTCCTCCTTAAAGGTTTTGTAGACTTCACTAGTGAATCCGTCTGGACCTGGCTTTTGTGTTTGGGCAGACTTTTAATTATCTTTCTACTTCCCTCGATGGTGATAGGCTTATTCAGGTATTGGAGGTCTTCTTGTTTCAGCTGTGGAGGTTATAGGACTTCAGGTATTGATCTATTTCTTCTAGATTCTTATGTTTCACGGCATACAGGCTCTCAAAGTAATCTCTGATGATCTTTGATTTCTGTGGTTTCTGTTGGGATGTCACCATTTTTATTTCTTGATTCTGTTTATTTGATTTCTCTCTCTGTCCTGATAAGTCTTAAGCAACGGTTTGTCAATCTTGTTTTATTTTTTCAAAGAACCAGTTGGGTTTCATTACACTCTGATTGTTTTTTTGGTTTCCAACTGATTGTGATTTCCAAGTTTTGTATTATTTTTTTTTTAGCTTAAGGCCCTTTTTGTTGGTCTTTTCTAATGTCTTCAGCTGTGTAGTCAGGTTAATTATGTGGGCCCTTTGTTTCCTCGAGTTTAATGCTAGCAGAGCCAGAAAAATCTCCCTCTCAACACAGCTGGGCCGTGTCCCACAAGTTCTTATAGTTGGTGTCTTTCATTTTCATTTTGTTTCCAGAAATCTTGGGATTTCCTGTATGATTTCTACGCACCCCATTGGTTGTTCAGGAGTGAGTGTTCAGTTTCCAGGTGTTTGGTTTAACTCCCTGTTTCTGTGTATTGTTAACTTCCATTTTCTGTGCATCATGGTCTGAAAAGATAGCTGACACAATTTCTATCTTTTTAATTTTATTAAGGTATGCTTTGTGGCTCAGCATGTGGTCTATCTTGAATAACGTTCCATGTGCACTAGAGAGAATGTGTAGTCAGCTTTTGGCATGAAAAGCCCATATATCCACTAGCTCTCTTTCTTCCATTTCTCCCGTGAGGCCATATTTCCTTGGTGAGTTTCAGTCTTATTGATCAATCCATCGTTGATAGACCAGTGCTGGAAGTCTCCAACTATATTGTGCTACTGTTAATATCTTCTTGAGGTCTCTTCGCAGTTGTTTTAAGTATTTTGGCGGTGCCCCTCGCTGGGTGCATATATGTTTAGTAGTGTAATTTCTTCCAGGTGTACATACTCCTTAATTAATAAGAAGTGGCTCTCATTATCCCTTCTTAACCTTTTCAGCCTGAAGTCGATATTATCTGGATACCATCATGGCCACCCCAGCCTTTGGAGGAGTTATTTGGTATGGAAGAATGGCTCCTCCAACCTTTTACTCTGAGCCCTGTTTGTTCTGGGATTATTCAGATGTGTTTAGCAGACAGCAGAATATGGTTCAATTTAATCCATTTTGCCACTCAAATTCTTAATTGGTGCACTACCGTTGGACATTGAGAAAATTGTCATTTGGATTTTGTGCCATCTTTCTGTTTACACTTTTTTGTGTTTTTGTGTTTTGTTGTATTTACAGTGGACCCTACAAAACTTTCTTTGCTGCTGGTTTTGAGTCCATGAAGTCCCTGAGTTAGCTATTGTTAATCCATGAAGTCTTTCATTCCTTCATATCTGGGCTACAAGAATTCTTGGTGAGCTCTGCAGTCTATTGAGCCTTTTCACAAATATCCCACCATTGTTTTCGCTCGGAGCCATCAGAGAAGTTCGTTGTAAAATCTTGGGGATGTTCTTTGTATGTGATTTACTTTGATTTTGCTGCTTTCAGTATCTTATCTCTATCTATAGTTTTTGTCATTCTAATTAAGATGTGTCTTGGCGTATTCTTCTTGGGGTTTCTTTTAGTCTGGTATCCTACGGTCTCCTGGGATCTTGAGGCAAGCATTCTATAGTTCGGTAACTTCTACAGCAATGATGGCTTTGGCAGTTTCTTCTTCATCAGGGTTTTCATCTTGCCCTTCTGGGACCCCAATGATCGTATGTTGTTTCTTCTGGCTTCATCCCTGACATTCTTGGTCACTTGATCACTTGAATCCTGTTATTCATCGCATTTGCTCGTGAAAGGGCACCACAATATTTCCATTGACCCTATGTGCGCCAATGTAGCCCAATGACATCTGGTTGATTCAGGTAAATATGAAGAGCCTCTCAAACCGTCCTTACTCGGTCTTTAATAAGGAAGTTCGACCATGGTAGTGTAAAGGACCTGTACAAAGAAAAACTAAGCTAAGACACTGCTCTAAGAGATAAAAAGAGAACACAAGAAATGGAAATTATTACCTGCTCATGGATGGGAGAATCAACATTGTCAAAATAGTAATACTCCCAGAGCTCTGTACATTCAATGTAGTCCCTATAACGGATACCCCATGACATTCTTCAAAAAAATTGACCAAACACTCCCTGAAATTTATGAGCAATAAACCCCTTAAGGGAGGCTAAGGTAATCTTGGGGAAAAGTGAGGATGGGAGGAAACACCTTCCTACCCCAAACTGTACTACAAGGAAGTAGTAATTAAAACAGCATGGTATTGGAATAAAAACACCTGTGGACCTACGGAATAGAATTGAGTATCCTGACACTCCAACCCTCAAACACATGATCGCTTAAAACAGATGGGTGCAAATAGTCCAAAATGGAGTAAGAAAGCCTCTCAACAAGTGGTGATGGGAAAACTGACAGCTACATGTAAAAATAAATTTGACCTGTGTCTAACACCATGCACAAAAAACAGATCAAAATGGATTAAAGATCTCATTAAATTACTTGAATCCATAAAGTACATTGAAGAAAATATAGCAAAAACCTCCACGACATTGGCCGTTGACGCTAAACACATCTTCATGAAACATCACTAATAAAGCAAATTCAGAAGAAAGATAACATAGGTGGGACTACATGGAAACTAAAAGTTTCTGCACCTCAAAAGAAACAGAGTGACTAAGTATGCAAAAGGTGTCCACAGAATGGGAGAGAATATTCACCCAATACCCATCTGATCAGGTTAATATCCAGGATATACCAGGCACTGGTAGAACTTAACAAGAAGCTAAACAAACAATCTTATCAAAAAATGGGGAGAAGAAATGAACAGAAATCTTGAACAAGGAAGAAATTCGAATGGCTAAAAACATATGAAAAATGCCTTATCATCACTAATCATAAGAGAGATGCAAAATCAAAACAACAATGAGATATCATTTTACACCACAGAGACTGCACATATTCAAAAGAGAGCAAGAACAACAATTGCTGGCGCGGATGTAGGGAAAAGGGGACACATCCATTGTTGGTGGAACGTCAGTTGGTACAGCCTTTCTGGAAAAACACATTATTCCTTTCTAAAGACACTAGAAATTGAACTCCCATTTGACCCAGCCATACTCTCTCCTGGAATATACTCTGGGAAGCCAAAATACACAGCGGGAACACCATCCCTACTTTTATGTTCATAGTAGCATTTATTCACAACAGCCAGAATCTGGAAACAACCAGAGTGCCTCATTAGAATCGATAATCGATAAAAAGCTTTGGTACATCTACAATAATGGAATACAATGCAGCTGTTAGAAATGAAGTTATAAAAATTTGCTCATAAATGGATGGTGGACATGGAGTAAGACTATGTTGAGAAATTAGCCAGAAGGAGAGAGACAGATACAGAATGACTGCATTTATTTGCATGACATAAATATAAATGTACATTATGATACACAATATCCAGAGTCAATGAAACATGTATCAGGAGGTCTTGTCAAACGTGTGGAGAGCCAGAGGCTGTAGTGGGTGAAAATGGAACAGTAAAAGCAACAATTGTCAGGAAAGCATTGGGAACTGAGCATTACATACAGGCAAAAGATGCACATGACAAATCCTTAATGTATGTTCTGTAATCCAATGTCTGAAGGGAA